>BJBW01004565.1:217399-299239 GCA_004320125.1 Scolopax mira | reverse complement strand
TTGGCCACCTGGGCACAGTGTTGGCTCACATTCAGACACATGTCAATTAGAACCCCCAGTTCTTTTTCTGACAGGCAGCTTTCCAGCCACACTTCCCCAGGCCTGTAGCGGTGCATGGGGTTATTGTGGCCCGAGTGCAGGACCTGGCACTTGGCCTCGTTGAAGCTCATACTATTAATGTTGGCCCAATGATCCAATCTATCTAAGTCTCTTCCCTATCCTCGTATGAATCAACAGTCCTGCTTAACTTGGTGTCATCTGTGAACTTGATGATGATACACCCTATGTCCTTATCTAGATCATCAATAAGGATGTTAAACAGAAATGGTCCCAACACTGAGCCATGAGGCACACCACTTGTGACTGGCTGCCAGCTGGATTTAAATCCAGTGAGCACCACTCTTTGGAACCTTCTAGCCATCCAGTGCTTGATCCAGCAGATCATATGCTCATCCAGACTGCGTGCAGACAGTTTTTCCACAAGAATTCTATGGGGGACAGTATCAAATGCTCTTCGAAAGTCCAAGTATACAATATCCACATCCTTTCCCCCATCCGATAATCAGGTCATCTTGTCATAGAAGGAGATCAGGTTCATCAGGCAAGACCTGCCTTTCATAAACACATGCTTACTAGGCCTGATTCCCCTCTTTGTGGGGGGTCAAAAACCGTTCAATGCTAAAGCCTTGATCTGCATGCTGTATGTTAGTCACTTGGGATGGATGTGGGGAGATGCTTTGATGGAAAGTGCAGGGTTCTGAACTACTTAGCTAAGCAATTTACTTTAAATATTTGGAGCTGAAAATATTTAATAAAAACCAAAACTAAGTCCATTCCCAGGAGACTGCTTCTAACTTTTTTTTTTCCTGCAACCACTGCAGCAGACTAATGAATCAGTGTCTTCAGCTACTGCAAAAGGCAAAGGATACCTACAACTCTTCTTTTTTTCCTTCATTTTATCTTATCTATTCTTCTTATTCTGATTTTTATACATTGTCACTCTGTAAGATTGACATCTACCACATTGTTTAATATGATAAAAGAGTGGCTGTGGGATACTGATACAACCAAAAACCTGTGAGGAACCAGAAATGTTTCCCAGGAAGAAAAGCTGAGTCAGTGCCATTTGCAGACACCAGAGGATGTAAAACTTCATGTCTGCTGTATGCCACAGATTCCTAGTAATCCTCCTCTCTATTTCAAGACAAAAAAAGCATTAAACTGTGATTACACTTGAGAGCAAGTATCAGCAGTTTAGTGTTATAAACACTGCCAGACAACTGTTAATCCAAAGCATTACAAACCCAGGAAATCCAGTTCAGATTACACTTCAAAGTACACCAACGCAATCCTGACATTCCTTGTTAAGTATTAACTTTGTGACTACCCGTAAAGTAATCTCTCACAGACCAGCATCTAACCTGGTCCCACTCAGTCAGCCATAATATCTGAGACAATGAAGGGCACTATTTGAAATAGCTTTATTCAGTTTAAAGAGAATCCCTGTCAGAAAGGTAGTTCACTGATGTAATTTACATGTTCTGTATTGCTGCACCCCACTCTCCATTACAACCACGTTTGCTCAACTTCTGCTGCATATTTAATCCACCTGGAATTAGAAACCCTTTTCTGTATGACAATCAGTTGCTGTGGAAATGAGCCCAATACCCCAGAGGACTAGAGTGTGGAGGGTCTGATTTAATTGCACTCCCTGGACAGACTCAGACTCCAATGGTAAATGTCCAAATGAGGAATAAGTAACAGGAATGGATCAGCTCTTGAGAAACAAAAGGTCCCATTTTCATGCAAATAGCATGTGTCTTTAAGAACAATGAAGGAGAAATAAAGAAAAGTCAGAGACAAAGCAGCAGAATCCTCCTAGGCTGAAGGTTTTTCAAGAGGCATCAGCTGCTCTTTTAACTGTAAACAACATTGCAGAGTGGTTTTAGATCCTTAGGTGGGAGTTGGTAGATGCAACCAAAAGCAAGTGTCCAATTTGCTTTAACTTTCCTTTTGTCACTTCGCCCCTATTCACACTCTTAGATGGCAGCAATTTTCAGCACCTGTTACCAAACTTTTAAAATAGAAAAAAACTTTAAGAAAGAAAGAATAAATAAGGGGGGGAAAAAAGAAGGAAAGGAAAATGCAGTAAAGAGAGCGGTGGCAAACAACAGCAGCTCTCCTTGGCAGGTGCTGGCTGTGAAAAGCCCCTTTGGAAGATCTTGGCAACAGCACCCTTGACCCAAGGTGAGCGAATGCTGGGGAAGGCTGGTGGTGGGAGACAATGGAGGGTGAGGGAGCATCTCAGAGCAGGCACAGTGAGCTCCAAGAGGCAGTGCAGCGGTCAGCAATGCCTGCAGCAGAAGGCAGAGAGCATTTCAAGCCATTGTTACACCCAGGGGAAAGCTTAAACTGACACAGAGGGAAAACGCCAAGAAAATGTTTATCCAGTGACAGCTCTTTGAATACATCATATATTTCGCATGTATTTCTCTCAACAGTTTTGCAATTGTTTCCATGTTCAGGCCTGGTGACTATAAGCTATTCCCCCCCCTCCCCTTTTTTTTTTCTCCATTGTAAACTAGACCATTGACACCAGAGCACAGCAACAGTAAGTCACATTCAACACCCACATCAGAAAAGGCTCACTGCCACCTAGCATTTGGCCGTGCCACCTACTTCTTTTACCACATTTTTAAAAATGACAAAGTAATAAAAAGGGACAAAGCACTGCCGCCCCCCAAGGTGCTGCTCATCCCCAGGAACGGGCAGCAGCTCCAACCCTTTCTCCTCCTGCCCCTCTCCACCACAGCTGCTTTGCTCTGTTTAAAAAAAACACCACCAAAACAAACAAAAAAACCCAAGCCACCTTCAAATACTTGCTTCTCCAAGCACTTTCATCAGGCAATTCTTTTTCCACTGCTCACTAACCCAGCTGGTTGCCACCAAGAGAGGAGCCCCTCCTGACAGCACTGGGGACCTGGATGCCTTCAACTGAATGGAGAAAAGTCACCAAAGTAGGACAAGAGACAGAATATGCTTAATTGTCCCTCATTTCCTTCTCAGGTCCTGGGCTCCTGCAGAGGCAAGACTGACAGCTGTGACCCCTTGAAGATGCAGCTTGTTCCCAAACTACAACTAAGTGCCTAATAAGGAGAAAGACCTACTTATGGGCCATCTCTGCAACTGTCAGGCCAGGAAGGGAGCACGCAGACAGACGAGGCACAGGGGTGTTGGATGAGGCTTGGTGCTCGTTCCCAATGGTTGCCATCCAGCCTGACAGAGGCAAATGGGATACTCTGCCCCAAACCAGCTACCATTTCACCGCGGCCACCTAAGAAGGTCCCAGGTGCTAACCACATTTGCCCTGACACAGACTCCTGACCTAATGGGAAGTTTCACAATTACCTTGCCCACAGAGGGAAACACAGCAGGTTTAAAAAGCATTACTGCCAGTGCTGGAATGGGAAATCACCTGTTTGCTGTTCTCTGCCTCGTTTACTCTGCAGCGACCGGTGCACAGACAGGTGCTGTGTGTGATGCGTTGGGATTTTCCCAGCATTGCTCAGTAACTGGGTGTGCTGTTAGTTTTTAAGGAGGAGGTTGTGTCAGCACCTCAGATGCCAGAGGGCTGCCTGATGGGCAGTGGGCTGCCAGCCCTTTGCAGTGTGTGCCCTTCAGAGGGACAGGAGCCTGCTGCATCCGCAGGGATGTTTGAAATATACAATAAAAGCACCTTACAACGCAGGGAGTCTTCAGCAGCACTGTTGAAGGCCACAGAGAGGGAACACTTTCTGGCATTTGGAGCCAGTCTCCAGCCCCCCACACTGATCCCCCTACTCCCTTTCCCCTCAGCTATTCTGACAGCCTGAATCCACTTGGAAATCTCACTAAAATTTTGCTTGGAGAGGTGAAACCAGAAGTAATCAGTGGCACAACCTGTGACAACCCATACAGCCTCCCCTGCTTCCCCCACTGGCAGGTGGGACTGCAGGTGACTGTGCAAAGCCACTCACAGCTAATTAGAAAGCCAGCCTGTAGATGTAGGTGTCTGTGCATGGTTTATTCCTCTCTGGGCGTTTTATTTTTTTTTAGATGTTTTTGTAGTGACCTCCAGTGTTTAGCTGTGTAACAGCACATCAGTCTACCAGACTGATCCCAAATATTTGACCTACAGAATGATGAGCCCATTTGGAGACCAAACTGCACTCAGCCAACTTATATAAAATGCTGCCTCAAGTTGCTGCTTTCAGCACTCAAAACCAAAACCACAGCTGTGTCAGGTCCAAACCTTCCTCTAAAGGGTAACTTCACTGTATTTTCCAATACTCCCCCACAGAGACCATTAACATGGTCTCTGGTTCAAAAAATCACAGAACTGTAATTTTCTTTCAGTTCTCAAACCCAGCTTGCTAAATTCCTCAGTGATGTGCATCGCTAAGTCACTGGCCCACTGGCACTTCCCAGGCCGACCCAGCCATGCCAGCAGGAGAAGGTATCTGGAGGCCATCAGCAAGCTGCACTGCCCAAAACCTCTGCAGAAGGTAACCCTCTGCCAAGGCTGCTGACAGAAGGGCATTTCCAGAAGGCAGCCCCCTGTATCCGCAGTGCCAAAGCAAGTAAGCGTGTAGCTGCTTCTTGGAGTTTTAACATGCAACAATTTCTGAAGCAGGATTGACTGTAGTTCTAGCATCACAAAAGCACCACCTGAAAAGAGTGAGAAATGAGCTGGGGCCTGATCCAAAGCCTTTACTGTTACTTTGAGAACAAGTTGCTCCATGAATGGGAGAATGGAGTGATATCCTAAAGAAATCTCTTTAAAAGACAACAAATTTTGAGAGGTTTTCTTTAACATTCTTTTTTTAACAGTCTTCTTTTTTGAAACTTCTTTCCTCGGTCAGACCATTAGAATATTTCAATCACTGCAAAACATGATGTCAATTCAATTCAAATACAGATCTAGAAGTTCAAGTATGAAATTACATACTTGGCCTTTTCACATTAATTAATCCAAATGAAGAGAGTAACATACTGGCTTCCACCGGAGAACATCTTTGTGCTAGCAAGAACAGTTAATGAGAGCTGGCACAAACACATTCCACATTCACTATGAAAAATAATATTCCCAGAGCAAATATTCTCAGCAAACTTAAGGAAAGAGCCGATTGTTTACTCTTCAACCCACCCATTTTTTTTTAAGATTTTAGCAAGAGTGAAGGGGTTTGAAGTGCTGGGAACTCTCAAGCAGTCCCTGTACTCTGTGCTCTGCCTGGCAGCCTAAAGCACTTGGGTCCAGCCCCTCCTCTGGCCTGACTTGCCTACAGAAGAGGTGTGTGAATGTATACGATCAGTGCCAGCTGCAAGGTTCTACCATCTTTGCAGTATCCTCCCTTAGGTCACAGCCCAGTGATGGAGGAGCTGAGGCTCTGGGCTGTGCTGCACCGCTCCCGTCTGCAAGTGTTTTGTCAGGAGACACATCTTGAGGACCCATCCCCTGTGATGGGACACTGCCCCACACCACCCTGCTGGGGAGAGCTCTGCCCTACAAGATCCACTTGGGAGCTGGGAGGACCCCATGGAAAAGGGACTATACGAAAGGAGACTAGGGTGACAGGAAAGGTCATTCAGTGATCAGCTGAAGCTGCTGTGGAGGTGGCTCCAACTTAAGAGATTTGCCTTCAATGCAACAGAGCCTGTGAAAGCAGCAGCCACAAGCCAGCACACAGGGACACCCAACTGGTATTTCTGCTCAGCACTTACCTCCTTACCTGCAGACTCAGCAAGTCAGAGCCAGCTGCATTTCAGAGCAAGCAGGTCTAGTCCTCACGCAGAGAAGCAGAAGCATCCTACGTGAGCAGCCAGTATCACCCCATCCCGAAGTCAGTCTTGTTTTAAATATACCAGTCACTGAAAGCATCTGACACACAAGGGTGAGCATGTCTACTTTAGGAGACTAAGGTATGCAGCAGCTCCTAAACTGAGCACTCAAAATCATCCTCTAGACATGTCCTTACTCTCTAGGAAGCAAAGGCTCCTAATTGCAGTATGACAAGCTGGATGGTCCACACGTCGCTCCAGGCTCCAGTTCCCTTTTCAGCCACATTGAGCTCTGCTGGCAGTAAGCCTGGATGCTGGAGAGAAAATAAGGGACTTGTCCTGTCAGGGTATGAAGCAAATTTAAATGGAAAAAACCCAAACAAAGCACCGGATTCAGATCGAACCAAAATTAGGTTCTTTATCTCAGTTTTTTCCAGTACAAAAAAAGTATCAATGTTCTGACATTCTGGTCAACAAAAACATTAGGGTTTCATTTGGTTTTGGAGGTTTTTTTATTGTTTTGTTGGGTTTTTTTTGGTTTTTTTTTTGGTTTTTTTTATACACAAAATGAACAAATGAACAGTGTTTCTTTTATTCCCACGATACTTTAATGTTTTAATTTGGCATTTACGTTCTTGCATCTACCTTCTTATGCTTTTTTTTTTTCCAGATGAAAATAAAGCTCAATCCATATTTGTTAGCGATTCTCTCCTCTCAAACTCTGCTTTCATTTCATTTAATGCAGAAAACATTCTTTCCAATGGACCTGCAGCACCTCATGGATTTCACTGGGACATGAATGCCACCACCAGAAATTGTACTTACCAAAATAATGAGAAACTGGCATTTTCCTGAGACACAAACTGAGAAAGATATTTTTGGTAGATTATATAGTTCTTTTGATCTGGGAAGCTATGAAAGCACCCACGATACTTACTTTTATAATATCCAGGGTGGAAATGAGAACAATATCAGTAAAATACTTGGGAACAACTTGGACATCCTAAGGTACATACATAAGTACATATAAGAGTGAGACCAGGCTTTCACTAGCTCGGCACCAACACAATACATCAGGCAGCTGTTTATGTTGAGCTGAATGGGCTGTAGTCAATTCCCAGTAAGGACAACTGAAAGTCTTATAAACCACAATAGATCAGGCACTGCTTTATTTTCAGATATGTGCATCAGGGACCCATTTCACGGGGTAACACTTCACAGGTAATTTCATTCTTCACAGTATAAAAGTGGCCCAATAATCCCTATTAATCCCCAAACCCAACAGGTGATTTGTGGAGAGCACCTTCCCGCTGCTCGCACCAAGTCAGTGTGGGCAGCACAGCCCTTAAGATACCCAGGACACCCCGTGGACCAGCCACCCCACATCCATGCCAGCAGCGGGCAGCCAGCCCCTGGCAGAGCTGCTGTGTGGGATGCCTGAGAGCACAGAACTCCCCCTGCCTCATGGCATCAACAGGCTGGCAGTGGACAAATGTACCCCCCTAGCCACACTCGGCTGCCCCTTTCCAAAGGGCCGAGCAGCCCTCCCACCACCTGACCAGAAGCACGTGCAATGCATCAACAAGATGCAGCCATTCTCCCCACCAAAACCGGGGTGCCCATCATGCTGGTGAAGAAACAGGTCCTTCAGCCTCCTTGCTGGAGCCTCTGTGATCCATGGCGTCCAAAACATTCCTCGTCCCAAGTCTGTAGAACTCCTGATGGGCTGCATCTTATGGGATGAGACTGCACTCAGAAAGTAGCTGTAAAAGACTTGTGGCAAATCAAGAGCTCATTTACGTTTTAGAATACACATCGAGGTTCCTCCACTCAACTGCTGATTTAATATGTTTCTACTATATTTTTTTATAAAATCCACCAGAGTCTGGATGCAGACGCTCCTACAGTTAAACCAAAACTTTGACTGACTTAGCACTGCCTGGGAAAGCAACCCCTGAACCATACTGTAATATGCAAGTACCAAAAATAAAAGGTAAATTGTATTAGGTGCTACCTGCTGTCACAGTGACCCATATCTTAGGGTTTCAACTGCATCTCTGCCACACAGCCCTCCTACAGCTGGCTTTATTGCCAAGCTTTTTTATGTCCCCCTGTTTGATCAAATAAAGCAGCCTTCTGCCAGAGAATGTGAGCGAGATCAGGAAGCAGAACTGACTTCTTTCAAGTCTCCAAGGAGCAAGGGGCGATTACCACAACCTCAAGAAATGAAAAACTAAGCGAAGAGGGAACGTTCAAAAGAAAATGCAAAATTTCACAATACAAGCTGGTTTTCTTCACACTGGACAAGTCTCAAAGTGGCTAATTAGATTTGCTAGAATACATCAATATTAATATCAGTGTTTCAGCCTTCAAAGTTGGAAATGTCCAAAGGAGTCAGGTTCCCCGTGAGGTGACACAGAGGAGCTTCCTCAGTCCAGTGCCAATGGAAGGAGAGGGTTGTTGGGCACAGCTGGCTTAGGCCAGCCCAGGGGAAGAAGCTTTGGCAGAGTTACTGCAAGATGCAGCTATCTTCTGCAGAACCCCAATAATGGAAAAAGCATCCAGGCACTGAAGAGATAAATGGAGCAACATGACCATAGCAAGTGAAATGTGAACTTCCTCATTGATTGACTCATTTTGTAAAGAGGAACGGTCAAGTTCAGGAACAATATTCTGAAGGATGAAAGAGGTGGACAGAAAGCTCAGAAGAACACTAACAGACCCACATCGCTGCATGCAGTGAGGAGGGCAGCCCTCTGAAGGCCTGTCCTGCAGAGCTGGGCAGAAGGCAACAGCAGGCTTAGGCCACATGCAAACAGACAAAGTTCTATGGAGAAGTCAAGCAGCTGGAGAAACTGTCTGAGCATGAAGATCAGACACCCACAAGCCACCCAAGCAGCAGAGGCACCTGGCTGCTTCACAGACCTCAGTTTGGCAGTGACTTCCCCAGCATGGGGTCTGCCAGGGAGGCACAGAGAGAGGAGAAAAGCCCATCAGAGCCTGCAGGCACAGGCACTTGGGGGTTCAGTCATGTCCCCACGCAGGTCTGCTGTCACCATGGGGAAAGACCTTCACACCACAGCACCCTCCCACTGCCCAGCTCCAAGATGCCCCCAGGCAGGGGACTGCTCCAGGGCAATCTGACTGCTGCCAGAGCAACACCTTCGTGGAGGGCATGTGCTTTTCATTCCGAACAAACACACGCTTTACATATCAGAGGTAAAAGATTTTATTATCCCATGTATTTTTCCTAAGAAGTAAGAGTCCTACCAGACAAAATATATAAAGCATCTTATGTTTTCTTTCTAGACAACTGCATTCTCATCCTATGAAACAGTGACTAAGTTAGTTCACCTTAAAGAACCAAGGTTTGTCCTTAGAGCTGTGGGGTTGCACAGTTAGCATATTCAACAGTTAATTCATGCAGAGTCAGAAGGAAGGGGAAAAAGGTCTGTATGCTCACCTGAGTGCAGGCTTAGGTTCCTAGAAACAAAGAGAAAAGCGGGGCTTAAATTTACCAGTTTGAGGTACTTCCATTAAGCAAACTAATTTTCTGACCCTTCTTGTCATCTGCTCCGCAATGAAAAGTAAGGGCTGGCAGCAAGCTATCGCTGGAAAACCACAATGCTAGAAAAGCAAATTTCCCTCTGGCAGTGGGAAACTTTCCTTACCAACCTGCATGAAGTACACATAATTCTTCATTTTACATCAAGCTTAAAGCAAAATAAAACCAAAGTGTCCTCCTCTTAAGTTAAAACTTAATATTCATAGTTGACTATGTTTATACCAAAAAACCAAATTCTCAGCCTCTAAGGACATACTAATTCCTATTGCATTACATGACCATTTTGAGATCCTGTTTTGTTTTCACATAATTAACTCACAGTGTTATTAGTTAAAAATTTTATTCTAAAATATATTCACTTTTTTTGGTTCTGCTGATTGAATGATTGTACTCGCATTTACTTTATCCTTCCTCTTCTAAAACAAGTTCATTTCAACAGATGGTGAACAAGTCCAGATTTGCTGGAAACCAATTAACAAGAATGTGCCAAGCTGAAACTCACCCCATTCTTTCAAGCCAAAGAACTGCCTGCATTTCAAGAACCTAATTAGTTTTAACTGTATTTATGGAACAGAGAGAAGAATATTTAATTACTCTGCAATTCTTCTTTATGATGGTCAATAGAAATGCAGTTTTGTTCACACAATTTCTCTGCAGTTTATTGATCAGCTGAATCTTGCCTTGTATCAATATCTCTACTACAATGGTACCTGCAGATAATGTGATACACGGCTGGACCACAGTAATTATTATCAACACAACTTTCATCAGAGGAGTTACACAAGAATACACACTCTGTTAAAGAAAAAATTTACAAATTCTGCTTCTGCACTTGACACTAAGCACCAGTTCTGCTGCTGACACTACTTTGTATGGAGGCAGGGCACCCACTCTGCACACAGATGGGATCTCAACAACTCAGGAAGAAAGACCTATGTGAACATAACTCATCTTTCCAGGCAAGCAGAGCTGGCCAGGACAGACACAGGGCTAGATTAAACCACCCAGCTCCACCCGCATCCATGGCCTATAGATGGGACATCAGTGGAGCTCTGGCACCTTACATCAAAGATCCACCTCTTTATTTATTTGGGCAAAGTGACAGCAGATCTGCCCAGAAACCACAGCAGATGCAACTGCATGTCAGAGAAAAGGCTATACAGCTTTGCCCTTCACCCTCTGCTTTGTGGCCAGGGAGCTGGGACATGCTGTGTCATTTCTGTCATTCCTAGTCCACCTCATTGCCCCTTGCCCTGGTCTCCTGCCCACCTCAAACACCCATCAGGATACCCTGCACTGCCTAGTGGGTCACACTGAGCCACACTGCCTGCAAGAGCAGACACATACCTTGTGTTGGCTTTCAGTGTTTGAAAATCTGGTCTTCAGGGGGCCAGCAAACAGCAAGCCGGGAGCAGCACAGCATGGTTTGGGCAGAAACCTTCCCTCTGCTGAGCTTTCTGAATCATCCTTGTCTGTAGCCTCGCAACTATTCTTTTCCTGGTTCCGTATTTCTGGTCATTACATCAGCATCAAAATGGTAACCCTTCTTGTGTACATAAACTTTCTGCCCCAGTGCCAAGGCAGCCTCAAAGCACTACACCAGCCTGAAACCACTCGGCCAGGAGAAGAGTGCCTATTTCCAACACTCCTATTTCTTGGCCACCCCTTCTACCCCAAACCTGCTCCCAGAAAAGATTCCTGTCCTGTAGCTGCATCTACTCCCAGGTTATCTTTGACCACTGTGTAAATTTAAGCCCAGCAAACGTCTCAGGTAGGGAGCAGGGAGAGAAGAGAATCCACCGTGAAGCCACAACAGACCCAAGAGGTTAGGGCTGCACAAGCAGGGGAGGGAGTAAAAAAAAGTAAGACAGATTACCATGTTAAAGAGAGGGCTGAGAGCATGTGTGTGCATGTGTGCAAGCAAAGCCAAGGAAGGTTACATCTGGAGAGTGGATTCATGACTTTTTGCAGATAACAGTTTCGACCACAAAAGTGTTTTCAAAGTGACGAATACGATGACAGTTTCCAGCCTCACGTCGGCTGATACCTAGAAGTGATTGAAAGGGAGGAGAAGGGAAAATTCAACAAATTATAATCTACAACAGCTGCAGCCAGTGGGGGAGGGAAAGCAGACGAGAAACAACGGCTGAAATGCAGGAACAACACAGCCCACATGAAAAGCAGCATAACCTCATCTTTGGAAGAACACCCATGTTCTCTAGGCCATGGTTCTGCAGTGAGAGCTGCCATGAACTGGGAAGCCACATGGAAACAGCAGGTTTCAGCTGACAGCATCTCAGCATTATCTCAGAGACCAGAAAACCTCATGAAACCAGAAGACACAGGCTCATAACAGAGCACAGCCCTCCTCTGGCTGTTTGCATCCCCGCATGCACTGATCCTGCTCCGGCCTCAGCCTCTCTGGGAAACAGGTAACACTTCCCATGCCCATAAACTGCAGGTCCTCAACTCTGGGCAGCTCTGCCTGGCAGCTGCTCCCCTCTTATGGCAGATCCAGAGGTGTACTGCTGACAAGCATGATGGTGGCAGGGCTCCACGAGGGCAGCAGCCAGTGCCCCGGCAGCCCTGGGTACCATTGAGCACGTTCTGTTGGGAAAGCAGCCACAAGGTACAGCCATGGCGACTTCTGCACCCAAACGCTCTCAGGACCCCACAGCTTCCCCACAGATCCAAACCCAAAACTGATGGCAGGTTCACGTTTCAGGTAAACCCTTAAGTACACCAGCATCAACACCCAAACACACACAAATACTGAAATTAAGGAGTTTTTTCCAGCAATATTACCATTTGTATATAAGATACCTATTGCTGATATTCATTAAATCATTTTAAGGTATTCTAACATTCCCTCTTCACAACTTCTTCCATATTATTAGGAACTTAATTAATTAAAGGCAATTTGCAGTTCTAATCTGCTCTGAATAGCTGCCACAGAAGCGGGTGTCTCCATTTTCCAAACAGCTCCCAACAGCACTGCTATTAGCTGATCCCCAGGAGCCCACATGTAAATGAATTGCTGGCTCCTGCAACCATTTTCTCAATGTTCCTGAGAGGTGCAGCGACAGAAACGCAGCAGCAGCATCCCAGATTTGGGTTTAGATTAATTAGATGGCAAACACCTCAAAAGATCTCCCGTGTGCTTACACCACCCACGGGGAAACCTCCCCTCTCGCCCAGAAGAGGCCAGCAGGGCTCCGACAGCAGAAATAAAAGACTGGGACATGGAGGGAAAGGGAGTTAGGGCAGCTGAACACAGCAAGTCTCTTACGTCTCCTCGCGTTCCGGCGCTTCAGCCTGTAGGTCTCCTTGCCGCTGCAGAGGCGGTAGATGAAGGAACCGAGCTGCTCCATGTCACTGACGTGCTCGGTCGCGATCATCTCCTCCTGGATTATGTATGTCTGAGGCAGGTACGTCCCTTTCTGAAATGACACGGTTTCCGCCAAAATAAAGCCCACACGGTGCCATGATGTCCTCCTCCAACAGAACTCTCTCACACAGAACACCAAGGACAGCCAAATTCACTGTCTGAAGGCTCAACTCCACTTACTGAGGCCTGTTAACATGCTTCCCTGTCTCGCTCCTAGCACAAGTCACACAAAAAGGATTAGATCCAAAACCTGAAGGTTTTCTGTAGCCAGTGTAGGATCAACCCTGTTATAAACTAACCCCAAGTTTCAAAGGAAGGTACGCAAAGCTGTAACTCTGAAACTCTAATAAGTCCATCTGGAGAAGGATCAAGGCTTAACCAAAATGCCAGGAACTCCCATGAAAATGTACATTTGATATTTAGTTCAAAAGGCAAAAACCAATAAAATACCAGCACTGCTCAGATTTTAGTTCCTCCCTCTGCTAAGTTTTCCACATTTCCTCTTCCTCCTTGGTCTATTCAGCATAGCCACAATGACCTCTTGTTCCTATAGCTCACAGGAATGGGGACTAGAGATGAAGACCAGGGTGATAAGTGGGGTGCCTGGAGGTGGGACAGGGCAGAAAGCATGGAAAACATAGGGAAAGAGAAAATGGGGTACTTGGGAGGACCCTGGGATGAAGGCTGCCCCTCTCCCTGCAGGAAAGAGAGATGCTCGGCACTGAAAACTCTCAAACACATGAGACCATTTTAACTGTATTTTATCCCCTTTTTTAAATTCAATCTCTGATAAAGACAAAGCATCATTTTTATTGACTGTGAGTTTCTGTCTGCTATTTTAGGATGCACCCAGCATTCCCAGTCTCTATTTTTTTCTGGGGCTCTACTGTCAGCTTGTGCAATCCTGCCTTTTCCATTTCCCTCTGCCCCAGGGACTGGTCACCTGCCACGGCCAGAAGCTGTGGCTGGTTTGGAGCGAGTTGTAAGCAAATGTGTGTTGTACCCCAGCAGGGTTCCCAGTACGTTTGCCAGATGGTCACAGTGCATGAAATTGCGAGGACTGCTCGGAAACAAACTGGGAGTTTGACAAAGAATGGGCATCAGGCATTTCTCAAAGCCCAAACCTTTTGCCTCTGAGCTTAACATCTAACAAAGTTCACCACACTGCATGGAGCAGCAAGCGAGCAAAGGGAATAAAAAGTGAAAGTTAGATCAGTTTGGATTTTTTGCTTTTCTTTTAAATAGATCTTCATGGAAGGGAGTAAAAGACCCAGGCTCAGTGTTGTGGTTTACCTGCAAAAGATTGAAATAGATATGCACTTTCTGCAGTCTTAAAAAATCCTGGGTTTTTTTTTTCCTGCTGTTAAGATTAAATAGTACTCTATTTTAAGATGACTCATTTCAGTCACTGCAATAGCAGCACGGGCTTCTGAATTGAACAAAATTGCTGCTACTAAACCCAATCAATGTTGGCCGTGAGCAAAACTGCATGAGCCTGAGTCAGGTGTCCCTGCACAGCAGGGACAGCAGCACAGATTCCTCCCCAAAAGGCTGAAAGCTGAAGCCCTGGTACTCCCCAAGGGACATACAGCTCTGCAAATGGCAAACCACAGTGGTAACCACAGCAAGAGTGCAAGGAGGGAAAAAATTCTGGTTTTTTTCCTCGATTCCTACAATCAGTAAACCCCAGAGGGAAGGAAGCTGCTGCTTCTCTGTGTCACCCTTGGAAGGTTGATCTGTCATGCCAGTGTTACCATGCTGCCTGCAAAAATGAATATTTCAGCTAAAGCCACTGAAGCCTTCGCTCTGCGTGAAGGTTCAGCTCTGTCAGAGCCAGGGCTTCCTTCCCCAGACACAGCAGTCTTGATTTCCCACAAGCTTCCAGCTGGCACCCATAAGCCAACTCAAGAAAAGCGTGCAAAATAAGCAGAGTTGCAGCTGTACCTTCACATTGACCAGCAGCTCCCACAGGTTGCGAGGAGGCATCACAATAGTGGTGTTCAGCTCGATGACGTAGCATTTATCCAGCGTTATGTCATGATAAGCTGTCAGACCCTGTGTTCCAAGCACAGAAATTAAGGAATTTAGCCCTCTGCAATGAAACGTGGCTGTGAAAATGGGTGAAAAGAGGGAATTCAGGGAAGACAGGAAATTTCTTTAAACAACAAACTTATCCAAGAACATCCCTACCAAGCAAGATAAGCAGGTTGGAAAATCTTGGAAAGGGCATTTGGAAGGAGGACAGCTCAGTAATAAGATGATGGTAGACATATGTGACAGCAGCAATAGCACTAGACCATGAGCACTGTGCTTGGTGCACCCAAGCTCACACCCGTGCTACACCCCAAGAGCTCCTTACTCGCTGGAAATCATGGATTATATCCGCAGGGTCGCTCCCTCCAAACTGGGGCACTGGGACGTTTATTTGCTCATAGTTCTCCTCAATGTAAATCTTTACATCTTCGTGCAACTCCAGCTGCCCTTTGAATGGTGAATACAGTGAGTCTTCGTAAAGGACGCCGCAGTGAAACACGCTCTCACGGGGCAGCTGTGGGGACAAGATTTAGATGGAGGTACAACACATACACCCCACACCCCATTCACAGCTACAGCAATCACAAGAAGAAAGGTATGCATACTGGGTAAAAACCACTGTTTTCAAACAGATACGTGAAGATATTTCAAGATCAATTGTTTTACCAGAAAGTGTTCTTGGTGAAGATAGTGCAAAACACCCCTGTGAAATGACCACGTCTCAATTCCTGCTAGCCAGGTCCAAAGGGAATAAAGGATTTCCTGTGGGATTTCACAAGGAGTAATTCAGAAAGGCAAACTGACTGCCTATAGGCTCTTTAATTTCATAACTAGGCTGTTCACATCCCTCCATAGACATGGTTTCCAGCAACTGCATTTTTCTACATAAGGCATATAAGCTTGGGGCAAGCAGAGCATTGTTTCTAAAGGCACTTGGGGTTTGGATATGGCAAATTCACCAAAACAAGTCAGCTTTGCCTCACTCAGACTGACACAGCGGTGTGTGGGAGGGACGGGCAGCCCCGCGGTTGTCACAGGGTTTCCACATCGGGTATAAATGGTCACAGGTAATAAAGCTCTGATGTATCTTAAAATGAAGACTGAAAATTAATTTGACAGCAGGAAAATTTTTGGAGCACGAGAGCTCCTTAAAAAGCAGCTCTGCCCTGTCTCATTCCCTGTGCTCTGACCCACCACAACACTGCCAGCTCAGCGCCTCTGCTGGGCCAGACTTTGCAAAGACTACATGGGAAGAGAAGATGCTGAATGCAATGGAGGCTGGAGGCTCACCTTCCATACCATCTCCCACTTATTTTTCACTTCTCTGCTTGCTTTATTAATAGGAGCACCTACTTTTGTTACACATACAGAGTTTTGCTGTGCTAGGGCCTAAAAAAACTACAGCAAAAAGCTGTTTCTTTGTCCATACCTCCCTGATCTCTCCAGGGCTTGCTCTCCCCTCACAAGCAGCTACACTTTCAGAGCACCTTGTCCCTGGCAGCAGTGTTGGGTTCCAAAGGTAGAACTGGCAGGACACTTTTATGGAGTTAAAGTAAAAATAAAAAGGCAAAACAAAGCCACAAGGCGGGGAAGGAGGAGGGCTTCTAGAAGGCCTGCCAGTCAGGATGGAGGCGAGTCTGAGCCTACCACAAGGAAATCAGGAGCTAACAGTTCCCAGTTACTGAATGTAACAGCATTTATGAATTTATACTCAAAAGATGTGCCTCATATGCAGTGCCCAAAGGACTGGCTCCTGAGTTACTGCAGTGCAAAGCAGTAAATAACAGCACCAACTCTTTCAACAGCTGAAGCAGCTTGTCTGGCCGCTCCGGCTGAAGAGCCAACAGTCCTTCCCTACTCGCCCCTACCTGGGTGATGAAGAAGTATCTGTAGACATACATCGATGCAAAGACCAAGCCCAGGAGCAGTACGAGAAGGCCCATGGTCAGGTAACACACCCCGCTGAGTGATGTCCTCCGGCCCTGCACCGCAGGAGCCGGCTCCTCCTGCAAGAAGAAAATGAGAACATCAGTCAGCTGCTGCTGCAAGGGATCAGAAAAGCAACTATGTTTTATGAAAACATAAAGTTAGTCGCACAGGTTAGTGATGTGCGACTTGATGGCAGCAGGCAAGAATAAAATAATTCTTGTGCATTTTGCTTTCCCATCCCCTCATATATACATATATTTTTTTATAAATGCATGTGTGAACATACACACACATTTGTGTACTCTGCTTCCCACCAACTGCTCAGAACAAAGTAAAGATTTGTTTCAGCAGGGGGTCAGGATTGACTGAAAAAAAGGGAAATCAGGAACTAACGGTTCCTAACTACTGGATCTAACAGCATTTATGTATTTATACTAAAAAAAAAATTGTTGAAGTGCTGCCACTATTGCAGAATTTTTAAGGTAGAAATTTCTGGTGCCAGAGAGGTGCCTCCTGGCCCTGCTGGGGTGAGCCTACCCGAACAGCTGTGTTGATCTCAACTTCATTTTCAAGGAGATTCCTGCATACCTTCCAGGAACATGGTCAGAGAATCAAAAGAAAACATCTGCCTGTTTTTACAGTGCTGCCCCATCTGCACAGACAGCAGCCAGCTCACTGCATTACAGCCCTCGAAAAGGAGGGCAGTGCAAAGGCAGGCTTACCTCCCGGGGACCACTCGTCCCAGCCTACCATGCTCTTGTTTTTACTAGCAAAACAGCCCTCCAAAATGCAAAGCAGGAGGATGTAAGGCCTTTCAGAAGCAGATGAAAGAAGCCGGCTCAGAGATGCCCCAGTTTCCACACAGAAGAGCTGCAAGCTGCCCTCCACTGAGCAGGCAGGCAGGGGAGAGAGGTGCCAGGGAGGGCTCCTGCAGATTAACTCCCTCTCTGCGATACGTGATCTGATGTGTTTGATTAGAAAGACAATCTCCACAGCTAGCCAGAGACCAGTAAAAACTGGAGGAACAGATTTAAAAGCAAACAGCATTGGTTTTTAAAGAATGAGACATTTCTCCAGGGTAATATGGCCAAAACTCACAGGGTGCAAGTGCTGAAGCCCCAGGGGGAGATGTCTCTCAGTCCCCACCACCTTCTGGAGGAGTGAGGCTGCTCTGCACAGCCAAGTTGGCAGCAAACACCTTCCCCCTTTCCCTGCCATGGATCAGCCCTTATGAAAGTAGCAGTTCAGTTCCAGGCTTGGAGGCATCTGGTTGCTCCTGCCCCAGGACTAGAGCATCCCTGGGGCACCCATGGGAAGCCCTCCAGGCAAGGATCCCCCCACATCCCTGGTACCCGAGCTTCATCGAGGTGCAGAACAGGGGCAGAGCCAGGATCCTGCAACCCCTCTGCGACCTGCTCCAATCCCAGTCTGCTCCACCTACTGACTTTTCCTTTTCTATCCACGTTCAGCCTGATAATTGCAAAGACCAAATTGCTTTGGGAGAGCTACAATTCCAGCACACCTCCAGGAGAAATTAATCTGTATTTCTTTCTCCTTGCTCCCAGCTGTTGAAATACCTGCAGCACCTCTATCCACTGTCAGCTCCCTACACTGAAGGATCAGTGTAATCTGTTTGCTGCTGTTCCACCAGCAAATAAAGGGATGAGCAAACTGAAAAATACCACATTTTAAGTCCACTTCCAATCGTTCCCTTCCTCTCCTTCTGCAGACAAGCAGCAGCAACAGTGACAAGCCACAAAGAAAAGAAAGAAGAAAAAAAAGTAATCACATTACCAAAGGAAGTTTAAAAGCCCACTGACATGAACTGCTAGGACAGGAAAGTCACGCTATATGTCAAGTGTTTCACAAAAACAGATTTCCCCAGACTGCTGTCATCAGAGAAAGAGTGCAGAGAGTGGAGGTGAAAAGAACAAAAAGCTCTCCAGCTACTGACACTGAAGCACGGCTGAGAAAATGTTTAACACTCCACCAGTGAATTACATCCGAAAGGTGACAGATTCCCGTGATGGATAATGCACTCCTCACTTGCTCAGTGAGCTGCAAGTGCTATCTCCACAGAGCGCCTGGGGAGAGGGTTCAGAAGGACACAGCAGCTCAAAGAGAAAAAAAATTACTCCCACTAAAAAGAAAAAATGTGTTGGAAGAAAAGTAGTGGGGGGCAAATAAGCCCTCACCGGTTTGCTATTTGCTGGAGCAGGTCTGTGCTACTTGCACACAGTGAGATATCCCACCCCTCACCACCAAAGCAAATGAATTCAGCTCCCTACAAAGCATTCCTGGGTTTGGGAAAAACACCTGTGTTTTGTACTCCAGGAGAAGGTAAGGGAAGCAAAGTCAAGCTTTGTCTTGGGAGAAGTTATGGAAGACCAGGAAAAATGAAAAAAAAAACCCACAACAAAACAAAACACCTCAAATTCTGAGGGAGGACTGAAAAACTCAACAGCAACTGTTCTGATAGAGAGGAGATAAAGGCAGCAGAGTTAAAAATGCTGCCAGGCAGGCCAAGGGGTACAATTAACCACACTCCTGCAAAATACTGCACAGAAATCACCTGTGCAAACCCTCATCGAAACTTGCATCTCCTTCCCCAGTCCAGCGGATTAAAAGGCCACCAGCCTTTGTCACGATGAATGAATGAATGACAATTTACAAGCAACTACACAGTAGTTGGCACCCAAGCTTTGGGCCAGAGGCGTTCTCAGTGCTGAGAGCCTGGGGACTGAGCACTGTACAACTTGCTTTAACAGCATTCCACCCAGGATAACAAATCTGCACCAGGATGGAAAAATCCAGGCAGCTTCTTCCACAGGCCTTGCTCATGCCGCAACCTATCTCCTTCCCACAGGCCTGTCACTCCCTGCAGCAGAAACACAGGGCTTTAAAAAAAAACAAACCCAACAACAAAAAAAACCCCCAGGAAATCCATCACATCTGATTTCCATCTGCTCCTGCTGTAGGAACGCCTGGCTCCCCAGCAAAGGAGCAGTTTTCCCCTAAGGTAACCTTACCATAAAGAGAACCAGGTGGTCCCAGCAGCAAGCTGCAGGAAAGCCACTCCCACCAGAAAGACCCCCAGGACCAACCAGCAAACCAAGCTCTGCACCGTGCTCATGCCACAAGGCAGACTTTGTGGGTCTGGCAGCATTCCCGACCTGAATTTCACTGAATTTTTTAGAGTTGGAAGGGACCATAGAGATCATCTAGTCCAACTCCCCTGCTGAAGCAGGATTGCCCAGAGCTAGACCTCCATGAATCTCAGCAGTGGGCAAAAGACTTGGCAGTGGGGTTCTCCCGCAGAGCGGATTACAGCTTTGAGATGCATATTTCCACCAAAGGCAAAAATCAAAATATTAGGATGCAAAAATGCTGTACGTTCACCAGGTGTTTAACAACATTCCATAAGAACTCATTAACCAGACACTCTTCCTGCAACAAGCTGTCCTACTAATTTTCTGCCTCAAACAACTACAGGATGTTTGGGCCAAGAGAAATGGGAAAGGTTGGGTCCAAAACCATCCCTGGGCAGAGGCAGGGACTGGTATTTCAGGTCAGCAAACGGTCTTTCCTTTTCTTTTTCCATCATTTTAACCACAATATTCCAACAGAAGGGCTTGTTTTACACAAAAATCAGCATAAGGCCCTTCCTCCCCTCTCTGGGCTGTGCAGAGGACAAACATTCATTTACTTCTCCATGAACAAATGGATGGAAAAGCGACAACAGTAGCAGAAGAGCACTATGTCCACAGTCCAGATGCTACGGATGTGCTCACTGCGATTCCAGGGCAAGAAAACCCTGCCATTCCATGCAACCATACCTTCTTTGCTTCATATTTCTTGGCACCACCACATGCACCAGCGCTGGTGCAGGCAGCAGCTGCCTCTTTGCTGACCTGACAGAAAGGCCTGGACCGGCTCCCTTTCCAGCAGGAAACCTGGAAGAGGCTGAGGGCAGAGCTCCTGCCCCTGAGCAACCCGAGGAAAAGGCACAGCTCACTCGCCTCAGTAACCAGACATGCTGACTGGGCTCCAGCTTGCAGGTGTGATTGCTTCACAGATGCTCATCCCAGCGCCCAGCAGCAGACAGGATACTGGAATATGAAAAGGAATTCCTTTGCTTGGATAAAGCAGGCTCTTCATTACACTCCAGCGCACCACCTGCTCGTGGGGTGGCAGATATCCAAATGGGAGAGGATGAAGTTATGACACAGACCATTTGATAGAGGAGGCTTGAAATTAGCCTAAGACAGGAAAGTAAGTCCTAATTCAGTCTTTGAGGATTTTCTTCATAATTTCAGGTCTTGCTAGGGACATGATGAAAGAGGCTGGTGTCCTGTTATCCCTATTTGTTACTGAATGGCTGAGGAACACCTCTCCTAGAAGGGTGTCAAGGACAGAAGCCTAGTTATGCTTTAAAGGCACAATGTCTGGTCCATACCATGAAAACCAAGCCCAAAGGCTGGAGTAAGATAGAATAGGGAAACCATCAGCACCTGCCAGGCACTGCTGAAGGCACCTACTGCTGAGCAAACTCTCCTTCATGGGGCTTCATGGGGCTGAGCCTCCGGACACATAACGCTAGCAGGAGCTGCTAGCAAGAACCACAACCAGTGAGGTGTTGCCTTTGATTATTTCTCATGAATATAGGATAGGGTTATGAAAAACAGATATTTGATTCTATCACTCCTTTGTCACCAATGTGTTGCAGAAGATGACAGAAATGAGGAAATTAAAAGTGTCACGTTGTGCCTTGTTCCTCCTGAGTCATACACCTTCTCAGCAGAGATGGGCTCAGTTCACACACTTTTCCTGCTTCTTCAGCTTTGGAAACAGCAAACCGTTTTTCCTGCATTTCTAAAAAAAAAAGGTTTGAAATCTTTCATTTTAGGTGTAGCAGGGCCTGACAAAGAGTTCAGAAAGCATCTAAGTATACACACCAACAGGCAAAGAAGTTTGGGGCAACTAAAAACAGTAAATGGGATTTTGATGACTGACGAGGAGAAAAACGCAACACGGAGTAAATACTTCAAGGGACGCAGTTTGGAGAGAAGTGCTATCTGAAAGGCAGCAAAGTATGTCATCCCCCTCTGGGAGGTTGCTTGTTCCAAGGGAGCAACAGCCTGAGCTCTTGACATAGAAGATGTACTGGTATAACTACAGACATGGCCACAGGGAGCCATGGCTTCCTCAAAGGATGCAGGTACGAAACCTAAGAAAATCACATCAGAAAATCTAACTGATTCACTGTTTACGTGTTTCTGGTAACCAAAAGCCAATATGGACTACAGGAAAAAGAAAAAAATCAGTATGAGGTCTCTACCTCCAGTACCTCCATTGGCTTCAGATGGAAAAAAACCACAGCTGACTGCTGGAAAATGGCAGTGCTGCTGCAGTGGGTGTAAACTGGTAGGGACCGAGTGCTCCTCTGATGTGCTGGGCTTGGCTTTGAATGTCACCTCTCAGCAAAGTGACCCCCATGTCTGCACCAATGCAGTCTGCTCTGCTCTTCCTGCACGCAAAGCAAAGGCCTCTCACCCACCCACCCCACAGGCAGCATCCCTACTACCTGCCAGCGCTTGCTGATGCTGCTGAAGCAGCACTGGAGAGTTTGTAGGATTAATTACAGGGAGAGGAGATCCAGACCTGCCTCCCAGAGTCCACCTCTTCCCTGTTTAGGTGTTCAGACCCAGGGGAACTCAGTGGTGAGGAGCCCCCAGGGATTGTCAGAGTGAGCTGGGGTGGCCAGCCAGGGTTCGAAGAGCACTTGCCAAGCAGAGCTCTGGAGAAGGAAAGTGAGAGACTACGCACAGGGAAAAGCAGATGAAGGAAGACAAGAAGGGGGAGAGGAACGCAGAGAGATAAACCATCGCAGCAAAGGCAGTTCATCCTTGCATCCACCAAAGCATCTCCCACGCACCAAAAAAAGGCTCTTCTGCCAAATGAACAAAAAAAATGGGTCCTGTCCTCCCTCCTGGAGGGAGGAGAGAGAGGGAAAATGAGGAGAAATACCAGGTGACACCAAAGGGGAAAACAGTGTGTGGGCTGTCACCCTGGCAGAGTCACAGGAGTCACTGCTCAACACTAGGAACAAGAGGCCCCTGAACGAGTCAGTTACCTGGAAGGAGAGTCCCTCCAGCCTGAAGAGCATTTCTAATGCTTTAGGTCAGAAAAAATAATGTGTGCATGCATGGAGATATATATATATACACACACACACACACATATATATATGGCACACAGTTTCCAAGGCAACCAAACTCCCTGCACTCAGTACTTGAGCATCGCTTGTGCAGGGCACGCAGCAGCAGTTCCACGGAGAACACAACTGATGGCTTTTGGACTCAAAGATGCCTACAAGCCAAAAAAAAAAAAAAAAAGCCTGTAATTAAGAGACTATCACAGCCGAAGGCAAAAAGGTTGCAATAAATGAATCTAATCACATCTTTAAATGACACCACAGCACATGACTAGTAACAAAGCCACCTGCCTCAGGAGTTACTTTGCAGCGCTGGAAATTAGAATATCAAAAACAACCACTGGCTAATTAAAAGCCCCAGCTTTGCTGACAGAGGACAAAGACAGCAGGATGCTAAAACGCAGCCTAGCATGTGGGAGCTCCTAAGCACTCAGTGATCATATTTTCCTTTCCCTCGTCAGCAAAAGAGATATAAACCCCCTTCTTTTCTTCTTTTTCCAACCCTTTCTGGAACTAAGGGGCTGCTTCTCCTCCCTCTTTGCACGGGGGTGAGAATTCATTTCCATATATTTTTTATTTTATTTTTTTTGGCAGAGGCACAACAACTTTTTCCAGCCTCCCTCTCCTCTTTCCCAGGAGTAAAACCATTCAGAGCATCAGCAGAGCCAACAAAGCCCCTTGTAAAAAGAAGGCCATTCTTACCAGGCACATAGCTATAGCCCCGAGCATTACACCGGGCAGGCAGAGAGAAAATAAACAGCTGTGATAAAGAGGCAAAAAATGTCCCAACCTGGCTGTTTAACAGCCTGACTGCTGAAATATGGAGCCTGAAGAACACATTTCCAGAAAACAACTAGAGCACCCACCTCTGAGCTTCTGCAGTCAGGCAGGCACAGATAGCCCAGAGCAAATTAGCCATTTTGATTGTTGCCAAGGGCCAGCCAAACACTGCTGATTTGATTGTGGCCAATGAAGCCATCGCTGTCCCACCTCACTCTTCCACTAGAGGATAGTGATTCCCAAAAGGCTGGCAGAAAGGAGGATGCAGCCCTGTCCAAGACACTTATGAGCGGGAACAGCCAAAGTATGGCCTTCTGATGGCTCTACAGAGGAGAGGGGCATCAGAGCTGTAAATCTGTACTGTTCACTCTGAGCAGAGGGGTCAGAGTCCGGTGCTTCCCAGAGGTCAAGCTGAAGCATCTTAACAAGGAACCAAACTTCAGGCTACAACATCTGCCTCCTCCCTGAAAATCAAGACTTACACAGTATCACACCATAAAATGAAGTCATTTCTGCCTTTCAGGACAGACGGCGATTATCTCTTCTCCCAGCTGCAGCGTAGGAAAACCCTGACAGTCAGGCCTACGCTCAAATATTCATCACAAAGAAACAGCGTGTAGTTTAACAACAGCAAGAGACAGGAGGCAAATTTACCCTTCTCTAGCTGTATTGTTCAAACTGACTTCAGCAGTAGGGCATGGCAAGAAGGAAAATAACTCTGCAAAGCAAGTGCAGAGGGATGAATTAAAAAAACCAAAACCCGTGTTTCCAAATTCAGTTGCATTTATAATACTTCTGCTAGAAATAGTCATTCCCTCTAATCCCCCCACCAGTTTTAGCCAGATCCTTTGTCACACTCAGCTGGAATATCAAATATTCATGTCCAGAGTCTGGTAAAATACTCAAGCCCTGTATTTCACAGAGAGGAGGAGGAGTGGATTCTATAAGGGTCTGGAGACACTTTTTCCAATTCAGCCCTTTCCCTTGAATTTCCAAGGCATCCCCAAACCACGTAGAACTGAGAACCAGCAACAACACTTCTTTTTAAGCTGACAACTATATACAGGACACAAAAAGAAGTCATCACTTCAACCCACATGGATATGGGAGGGTTGGGCAAAGGCTAGGAATAACCTTCTGTTACAGAAGTTAGCTTCTTCAAATTAATATCTACCATGTTCAGATCCCTAAATCAAGATTTTAATGTGGTGAAAACACCCACAGCTCAGAAGCATCAAACCTGGCCTCAAGCCCACAAACATGTCAATGAGCGTAATCAATCCACATCGCTGCCAGCTAGCTTTTCTCCCTCTCTCTGGATTTAAAGCTTGCTTTGTGAAAAAGCCCATTTAAAGGACTTTTCCTCACATCCCCTTCCCCAGCCATCTGTCTTCCACCTCGCAGCATCCTGCAGGAAATTCGCTCACAAACCCCATCACTGCATTGGCACAGCATTCCCCACACAGCTGGCATGATTCCCCTTTACAAAGCCAGCAGAGATGCCTCCACCACCAGCACCAAGCCCCTGCTCCTCCACTGGTGAGTTTCGCAGTGTTAGTCATGGGGAAGGGAGCTTCCCCACCACCAAAGAGGCAGCCACCCCCCCAGGAAACATGCTCCCCAAGAGCTTCAAGGGCGTTCCTCTGCTATTTCTGTACAAACCAGGCAAACCACCAGCTGCCCCAGGCTGGCAGCAAGGAGGCTGGGGCAGCTCGGCCATCAGGCATCCAGGGAGCAGCCCCAAGTTTTACTTGGTTCCTATGGATTTCAACATCCATCACAAATGCAAGAAGCGTATTACCCAGAGCAGTTAAAGACACAGCGTATGTATTTATTTCCATTTCAGGCTGGAGTTCAATTAAAACTCACTGAATACTATTTCACATCTGAGAAAATATTTTCCAATGAACACAACAAATCATTTTATCGACTGCATAACCTTCAACTGCCTTCTGCTTGAGACTGCTACATCCTCCTGGTTCCTAGCAAGGACAAGAAGATTGTTTCTTTTATAAGCCTTTAAAATATTGCAATTGCCTCAAAATTACGTGGATTTTTCTGACAAAGTTCAAATTGCATATTCTTTCCCAATTCAAAGTGAGCTGCACAGGGAAGAAACAAGGCTCAGCACATGCTGTCAGGACTCTTCACCTACTACTTTTCAAGACACATTAGCATCACAGACATCTTCCTGCCTGCCACATCTTTGCATTCACAGAGCACCTGCCAAAATTCACAGGCTGCGTAACCCGTTGCTGAACGATTTCCCAGCACTGGCTCCTATCACTGGGATTGAAGTTGTGAGATCAAAGAGGAAAGGAATGCAGTGCATCTTGTTTGCATGTCACCAATATCATTTTGCTGCAAGGCGGGTAGGGAAAGACACACACAGACAGGAACTATTGGCAGCAAGAGAGAGAGCATGGCAAGACAGCCTGGCTATGGAAAAACCAACCCCACGGGTCAGGTGTTTTACAAAGCAGCACTTCCCCTTGGTCCAGCTAAGAACCAAAGAAGCCAGTGTCAGGGATACCCTGGAAAACAGCACCAGGAAAAGGCCACCTTCTTGTCAGTGGATGAGCTGCTCCCTGGACACCCTCATGCTGCACTGACTCACCACAACCTGCTCCTTCCCTTCTGTCATGCATCTCATGCTGATTTACTTACATGCCTGTCTGCTGGAATTAAGAGACTGTTGAAGAGTTTTATTCTAAATCCATGTTTTTAAGTTCCTATGTAGCTCAAGGTGGGCTTGAAAGAACAATATCACACCCCCCAGGAGTCAAAGAAAGGCCCAAGACAAGATAAAGAACCCCAAATTTATTATTTGCTACCTAAGCCAATTTCCTTTATCTGGCAGGAGCCGAATCAGAATAATTTTGACTGCTGGGATCTGGCAGCACTAATGATGGAAATAAGCTTCTGTTACTTTTATTTTCTCGGTGCTCTTGAAAAGGAGCTAGAGACTGCCTTGGCTTGAGCAGGATCAACAGAACAACTCATTGACCAGCTGCTGAAAGTTGGTTTAATGGCAGGATGAGCTGGAAGTCCACTGTGATAGTCAACTTTCAGGGCTGGACATGAAAGGTGGGAAGAAACCTACCAACTTCTTTTGCTCGTAATTAGGAAAGCTGAAGTCTGGAAATCACTGAGAGATCCCAGTTGGCCACCTTCCCCCATTACAGGTGTTTATACAGCTCCCAGGCATTAAATTAGATAGATGCAATCACAACAGATGGAGCACATACAGAGACCGACAGCAGAGCTGAGAGCTGCAAGCACATCCCTGCGTGAGGTGAGAGAGCGTTATGATATAAGTGATTCCCCAAACTCCCTGCAGAACAGAGCCATCTCCTGAAGCCCCTACTGCAGAGCAACTCTCTGGGGCAGGTGATTCCCTCTCGCTCCCTAAGGCACGTGGGAGGGACGCTCTGCACTGCTGCAGGAATGGAGAAAAAAACACAATTTCCCCACAGATTTTTGAGTCAGGGAGATAACAGAGTTCGATAACTGATCAAATTGCATGCACAGTCTGAGTCATTCATGAGGAATACAGAAGTGTCATTTAAGTCTCCTGCTCTGATACAGAAGCACTGTAAGAAGGTGGACTCGATGCCGTGGATCACCTCTGGACACCTCTCTGGACAACATCCTCCCACTACACACTACGATATTTACCCCAGCAGGCTCATGGCATTGCAAGCTTCTCTAGCACAGGAGACCTCAACTCCTGGCTAAACACAACACCACCCATTTTGCCTTCCCCTCCTCGAGAGGGCCATGAGCCACACCACCACTGGTATGTGCCCAGCACCGCCCAGGCTCACACAACATGGACAGGACTTGACACAACTCAACTTGAGGGCCCCATCCATGCTCTGCATCCATCAGGGATGCCCCAACACCTTCATTCACCTTGCACCTGGCAAGGTCCCAACCTCCACTGGCATGAGCACTTGCTCTCCTCCAATAGCCCGAAGCCCACAGAGCAATTTGACTTCAGCATGTCACCTCCCATCTTGAAGACTGCAAAGCAACTACAGAGCTGCTCATGCTCTTATCTCCTTGCTTCTCATCCCGCTCCAGCGCTAGCCGCATTGTTCCTCTCACCTCTTCTCCGCGCCAACCCTAAGCATTCAGAGATGTTCCAATTTGAAATCCACCCCCAATAACTCCCCAGATTACATACTCCCCCAGGCAAAACCACCCAGGTCAGATGGATGAATTCTGATGCCACATATCCACACGTTTATTTCAGTGCCCAGAGATGCCTCCCCCCTTGTCATGGCACGACTGCCCTTCCCCATTCCTTCTCTACTCCTTCAAACTTCAGGTGCCTCCGCACCCTCCAGGACAGGAGCTAACGACCAGAAAACCGCCTGCTTTTATCCTTCCCGGGGCACCTCTCCCAACGGGAGCCGGCTCCGAGCAGACACCCGGCCCCACGACGCATCTTCCACCTCTAACTTAGCAGAAAAAAGGGGGAAAAAGCCCGGCGCAACGAGTACCATCCCCGGGGGGGGAGACCGCCCAGGCCCCGCACCCGCCCGCCCGCCCCCGCCCCGCACTTACGGCGCCCGGGGGCAGCAACACGGCGTCCGCCGCCCCATCGCCCCCCGCCTTCTCCGGCTTCAGCACCGCCGGCGGCTGCTGGACGCCGATCTTCACCATGGCCCCGAGCCGCCGCCGCCGCCGCCCCCCCCCCAGCCGCCGCCGGCACCGGCACCGCCCCGGGGAGGGGCCGCCCCCGCCCCCCCCCGCGGAGCCCCGGCGGGACTAGGGAGGGGGTAGTGGGGACCGACTGCACCGCCCGAGCCTCGGGCGATGGACCTGTCCTTAGGGGGTGACCCACGGCGACTCCGGCGGAAAGCTGTCTGCTCCCCCCCCCCCCCCCCGGCCCCCCCCCGGCCCCCCCGCCCCCCCCCCCCCCCCCCGGGCCACCACCGGGTCCTGCGCCGGCAGCTCCCCAGCCCCGCGGCGGGTTTAGGGGCAGCCCCAGGAAACCACGGCCGGTGGCATTGCCTGAATTCTTAGTACTGGAAGTGGGACTGATGAAATCAGGTCACAGCAGACGGGAAAAAAAAAAACAAAACAAAAAACAAAACACCAAACAACAAAACCCCAAAATAAAACTCAGCAACCCACCAAGCCTGGTTTTTGGAGCAGATGCATGCAACGAGCAAAGAAAGGTCTACTCTGGGAATAACCCAGCTGCCCTTTGTGTCAATGCCTGAGACCAGAATCTGTGGAGGAACCGAGAGCCTTCAGGTGGTCTCTCCCCCAGGATCAGCTCCGGGCAGCAGAACAGAGGGATTGCCTTCTTCATGGCGACAATGGTAAAACCTCTAAAAAGCCCTTCCTGACAAAAGCAGAGCGTGGCACGCAGAAAAGAACTTGGGTGGGGGTTGCTTTTGTGCCACAGATTCTGTTCTTGTGCCGCTGGATGGTGTCTGGAAGCAGCAGGGACAACAGGGCACCACCTGGTTCCACACAGGATTCACTGAAGTGCTTGCACGGCCAGGGATAGAGAACACAGGCTGACAGTTTTGTTAAGGTAACATAATGGAAAAAAAAAAACCATTAACGAAACCCTCTCTGCCAGACGTGGGTAGTAAGGAAAGCAGCAAACTGTCAGTGGAGAAACCCTGCAATACCCTCACGTTGATCTGGTCCACTTAAACATAGTATTTAGTTACCATAAAGTCATTAGAGCATTTTCTTTTAATCCAGAAGGATTCATTATGTACTGAGTGCTTTACATCATGTTATGAACCAACCCATTGATAAATTAGTGCTAAATTTTATTTGCAAAAGGCATCTTTGGCAGGGATTCAGCGTTGACTCACAACAATTGCTCATTGTTCAATATTGAGAAGGCTCAGTCCTCCCTGCATCCCACTGTGTGGGTAACAGTTTAGATCAGAATTGCAAGGTTTATCATTCTCAGAGATAAGGGGCAGCATTTCCAAAACAGCCCCTAATTATAGGAGCTCAAACTGAGACAGGATGGTCCTGAGTTCCTGACGTGAGGAGCACTTACAGCCAGATCCAAACATCTCACACTCAACATGCAAACCAGGAGGCACCAAGATCTTCCATGACAAAAGCTATAAGGCAATCGCTAATTACTCTATTAAAATCAATCCTAAATGACATGGAACTGACCATGGAATGGCCAAATGAGCATGGAAATGGCCAGAACAGGAGTAAAGGATCAGAAATCCCTATACCCTAGTCTACTCAATCCACAAGGTTATCCTGCTTTCTACCACGCTCATCCTCATGGTTCTTGGGCATAGATTTGGCCCTGCCTTTTTTTTTTTTTCCTTCCTTTCTTTCTTATTTTCAAAGGTTATTTGGTTACACTCTTTGTGGAATACAGCCTTTTGTATGAGAAATGCTATGTTACCTTCTTTGTCTCCATTGCAATGGTCCACTGAGCAGCTCTCATCACAGAGAAGGAATCTAAAGCCGGGATGCCAGCTGGGGAAAAATGATACAAAATCTTTCAATACATCTGATAAACAGCAGAAAAAGCTTTAGTTTAAAGTTAGAAGTTGTAAAAAAACCTGGGGTTTGTTCTTTCCATTCGTGGCAAATATGCCTCCACCTCACTTCCCCAGTCAGTCAGTCAGTCTGGTGGGACAAGCCCGCAGTTGGGAGAGGAAAAAATATGATGGTAATTTATGAAAGATACTGAGAGAAATAAGCACGAGGCTCCTGATGTTTATCAGAGCTCCTGACAGAACTGTCTATTGATTTTCACAAACAGCCTGAAAGGCAGCATCATACCACACCAAGCCATCAGCAGAGCACCAGCCAGCAGTGACAGTGCCTCTGCCCTTGCTATGCAAGGCAGGTACTGGCCTGTCAACTATTGCATCAACCTGGGTCTTCTCTGGAGTACAAGGATTAATTTCCTGTTTTAAGTGGAAAGTAGTATTGATCAAATAGGTGAGACAACCATCAGAGTGTGCGTGCCAGGGGAGCCCCTTGTTTGCAGCTCAGAAGCAGCTTCCATGGAGCAGTCTGGCTGTTCTCCATCAGGAAGCCCCTCCTGGCAGCCCACTGCTCTCCCTGGCCACTGCTTCTGCAACTCCGGCCCAGGCACGGCTTAAGCAGCATCACCCTGTAAAACACCCTCTGGCCCCCAAAAGCACCCATGGAGCAAAGACTGTCCCCCACGAGGTCATGAGTTCTGCAGGATGCTATTGATGTGTTGACATGCTTTTTTTTTTTTTCCAATTCTGTGAATGGAAACATGCACAAGTGCCTCAAACAATCTACCAGTTTGCGGTATTTGTGAATACAACCATAAAACTTGTATTCATTAATGGTCTAAAACTTTAAGCGTATTTACTTACTTGACATTTCAAAATGGAGTATCAGTCACAGCCCTGTCTGTTCTCAGGCATTTCCCAATTTCAATTATGTACCTGGATAAAGGGCTTTGCAAGCATTAAGAAAAATCACCCTAGTCATCATATGCTGAGTTTCAAAACCAAAATATTTTTCAATAAGAAATCTCCTCCAGCTATAGGCCCCTTTAGTCTGAGGCTTAGAGGATAAACACTGACAATGAACTTAACATTTCTTGCTAATGCAGCTTAAAAGTATCTGTTTTGCCTTGCAGTGAAGTGACATGATGCTCCTTATAAAGCATCTTGTTCAAATCTATGGTCTTTTCTATTATTAAGCAAGCAGGTTTCAGTTTAAAGCTGCTACCTTACTGACTTAATTAAAGCCACCTGATGTTTTATTAGTCCTTGATAACAAAGTTTCCACTGCTTGCATGTAATTAAGTTGAATCCCAGGAACAGTTTACTGATCTTTCATTAAGCACAGCAGCACGATAGCACTTCTCAAATAATGGACCTGGGGGAACTTTATAAACCTTTATTAGAGAAGCTGTCCGCTATCCTTGACACTTTTCACCTTTCAAAAAGTACCACTTTATGTAAAAAAAATAAAGAGAGAGCACAACTGCCTTAATATATTCTGAGCCAACCAAAATGTGTTTGTCATTTACTGAGCTGCATCCATTTCAGAGGTCTGCCTGGTGTATTAATAGTCCCTCACTATATCAGGCTGGAAGAAAATGTGAATTTTAGAGTCCTTAAATCATTTTGCTTTTCCACTGCAATTCCAATATGGGCTTGTACTAGATAGTGTGCTGTAAAAATGAGCAGTACTCAGTAATGTGTTGAAAGTATACTTTTATTTTCCCTTCCTATTCCCTTCAGCTCGGTAGAAAGCAAGAGACAGTCTGGGCTAAAAAGTAAAAAAAAAAAAATCATAAACACTCTTAAAGGAACAGACCACAAATGCAGAAGATGCTCTGATGGTTTTTCCTATTTCTTATATAATCTACTTCTAATTACTCCATATAATTGCAGGAGGCAAAGCAATTACCTGTAGGCCAAAGAGAGAGATCAATCCAGTAGTTCCCATGGAAAGCTGCAGCATTCATCTGCAGCTCAACCGAGCTGAATTTCCTGTCCCTCTGGGGTGTGTGTGCCATACCAGCTGGGGTAATGTGTCAATCCCTGCTTACAGCTATCATAGATTGAGTCTTTTGTTCGTTCTTTGAAACAAAACTGATGCTTAGGCAGCACACGAGTCCTTGGACCACCTAGGAGGGTAAATGGAAGTCTATTACCATTATGTACTTCAACAATAACAAGTGAGTAATTTTCTCCTAATAGTAAGAATTATCCTGGTTTAGCCTCCCTCCTGGAAACTAGCAAGCTCCAGGTGTCTCAGTTATCTCTCTTAGAAACTCTAGTCTGAAAAAGGCTAACACTTAGCATCCTTAGGTCAGTGTTAAAAATTAAAAAAGTAACCACATTTCAAAAAGTATGCACAGAGCAGATGTACAATGGATTTGGCCTGGACCACTACGTTCTGTTAACCATTGGTGGCAGGACTGGTGTGACCCGTGTTAACACAGGTGCCACCTGCTGTGGCACCAAAACCCCTACCAGGGATGTGTGAAAAAGTGGGGAGAGATGCTGAGAAAGGGAAGAAAAAGGTGGCTTGGAGACAGCACCCTAAATTCCCAGTTTATATTTTTATGTCACAGGATAAGAAGGAAGCATACCAGAGCCAACAAAATTACCAGAACTGTTGTACGGTTTATACTTTTTTTGTGATTTAGAGGGAAATTTTCTACAGAGGTATCCACAATTTAACTGGAAATATGTTAGGATTCCACAAATCAAAATACTTTGGAAAATTCCATACAGAGTACCATTGTATCACTTCTGGAAAGGCAGTGACCAGCAGGGAGGGCATCTGAGTTGGTGAGAAAGCACTAGTGAAAAGAACAGGATACAAGCCTAAAAGCCAAGCCCAGGAAGTGGGACCAGCCCTATTCCTCACCTTTACATCTGAATGCAAGTGTTAAAATACAGATTAGGAACAAAAGCAGGAGAAAGGGAATGTAGGGGAGGTGCTGGCTTAAAAAGATAAAAGGCATAGGACTAGATTTAAATCGCTGTCTGAGAAGGCAGGTGGGAGGACTCAGCCCCACAGAGTTCAGCTGCATCCTTCCCCAGTTCCCAAAGAGGGACCCCCAAGTACAAGAGAAGGTGTAATCTGAGCTTTCCCTTTCCCTTCTGTCACCTCATTTCTAGCTCTGTATTCAAGAACTGGACTTTTTGCTCTACTTGCCCCAACCTTGTTAATATTCTGCTTGTCTGATGTTGAAAGAGGCCAGCTGATATGGAAAAGCTGAGGGCACGTATCTTCTCCAAAGCAGCAAACTGAACCAATGCCACCTCCTTCCTGCCAGGAAACCAAAAGAGGGGGAAGGGATTTTGGGAGGTTGCTTGATACCTCCCTTGCCTTACGGATCAATATCATGAAGTCATGAGGCCTGGCAAAAAACCATCTTCTGACAGGTACAGGTTCCCTCATCATGAGCTCGGCCAAAGCAGTGTTTGAGCCACGAGGGACTGAGGAAAAGTGGCTGGCTTTCCTTTGGGAAAACCAGGGTTGTATCTACTCTCTCCTACTGGCTATACCTGGTGCACTCATATGATAGGGCTCTGGCTTCACAAGCATGGCAGCAGCACTTTAGCCTGGTGATCTCACAGACCAGGGCTTGAGATCAAGGCCCCTTGCAAGATTCAGTCATTAAGGGTGTTCTTCCAGAACTTTCATCTTCACCCAGCTTGCCAGCATAGCCAAAGGCTTTCTGCCAGATTCTGCCTCCTAAGGGACTGAGGAAGAAATAATATTTAACGGTGAAGTACTTAGGTTTCACAGAAGCTTGCTCTTCTTTCTCAAACACACACACTTCACTGCTGCTTCTTGTTTCTTTGAGAACTGGCCTAATCTCATGTGACAGAGAGCAGCTGCTCATTGATTAGAAGAGACTCCTTCACTGGGTCAACCATGAAAAGAAGAGAATAAAAAATTTAATTAGATTAGCTCTAATCCAGCTACTTAGATGGGCACAATAGTCATGCAGCTAAAGCCAGCTCTGTAGTCCCCCTTCACTACTTCACACCTTTCTGCTCAGGAGCGAGGGCAACCCAGATGAGAAGTAGATGCCCAAACTAAGCTGCAACCTTTCTCTACCCACCCTCTCTATGTTGCAGCAATAGCAAATCCAGATGACTTATGTACAGCACATTCTCTAATGGCAACCTCCACTTCCCTGTGTTTATCTTCAAGCCTGGAGAAGACTCTGGGGAGACCTTATAACCCAGGGGACATAAGATAAAGACACCTTAAAACATTCCTGTTTGTTAAAATTCGTATTTGATGAGTAATACAGCCTCCAGGTTACCATAGCAGCAAGATCCATCACCTAGGTGACTGAGCACTAATATTGTCAATGTTAATCTAGCCCCTCACACACGCTCACACTGTGCACATGATCAGACATTCATTTCTTGCAAGATGTTTATCTTCATACCAACAGATGGATAGTAACAGACCATATGGACAGTCTCGGTGAGGAGTGAGCTTTCCCGACAGCCTCAGCCTGCCTCATTAACGAGGACTTTTTGGGAGGGCATCACCTGTGTAAGAGCTGCGCGCCACAGGCAGCCAATATGTGCAACCTGATTTACTACTAGAGTAATAAGTAGCAATAGAATTTGCAGAAGTCACAACATACTGGAGGGTCTGAAGTATAAATCTCCATAAACAGCAGGAATCTTTTGGAAAATACACTGACAAGGTCTTCCCCCAAGTAAGTGGTGCTTCTGGGAAGTCAAACTTTCACTAAGCAACATCTAATCCAATAAAATAAACTCCCAAGATAATACATTATCTATTATATGGGGATGACCTATTCCAAATGAATCTGTGCTTTCTATCCATTTAAGGCCTTGCAAGCAAGTCTTCACAGCACCACACAGCAGAGCAGCTCGTGAGCTTGCCCTGAACCCCCCACTGAACGACAGACTAGCAGAGCTGCACCAGGAGAGGTAACTCAGGGACCACCTGGGTGTCCTCAGACAGCACTGCATACGTCTGAGGACATGCCCTCCCCTACATGGTTTCCCTCATGCTGTTTAACTCAGAATATATGAGAAACACTCAAGGAGTACAGGCGTGTTTGCTTACAGCCAAGCAACCTCTCTCTTTGCTTACAAAGAAAGATGAAACCCAAGATTCCTGAAAAATGATGATTTTTGGGCACCGTCATGATATAATTGGTAACTTCCATAGTCTAAAGGGATTTTGGTTGGTTGAGTTAAAGGGAATGAAATGGAATTGGGAATTTCCCCCGTCTCTCTTTTGTTAAAGGCTCCCTTTATGTCCCATAGGCAAATTAACTGAGGCAGAAATCTCTTTCCCTCCTCTTTAACAAATGGGGATGACTCATTATTTCCCCATTTTGCTTTAATCTAGTGTCATCATTGTGGTTTGCTTTGTTCAGCTATTCTTTCAATGCCATACAGCACCTGCTGTAATGACACAGGAAGTCCTCTGCGGTTCTTCTGCCCTTTCAATACATCTCTCTTACCAACAGAGCCTCTGACCTTTAAACATCACTTACTTTGCTTTCCCAGCAGATACTTGCAGCCCTCAAAGACAATGTTTCTTTGATCACGCCTTCCTAGATAGTAGATTACAGTTTCTTGACAGAACCAACAAAACATGCTACACCTTTTCAGGCCTTTACCCTTACTGAAGCACACTTGGATTTTGCTCTGCACGCTAAATTTTCACAAGCAGAGTGAGCTGTTACAGCTTCACTGGCACTGGCAGGTAGGTAGGGAAACCTCTTGAATCAAATTTATTTGTTTGAAACCTAGGTGTTTTCTTCCTTATCTTTTCACCACCTTTCACTGCCTATTGACGAGTTGTTCCTATGCCGTGTGAAGACTATGGTGTCTTTTACCTGTTTATCCATGCATAGGTTGAGCAAAGACTACTAGAAGCCAAGCCCTTCACGATTATGGACAACAAAAGAATAACTCTGGCTCCTGATAAAGCCAGTTTTCTTATCCATCTCTCTCACTGGCTGACGATGGGATAAGTAAGCAGAGGAAACCGGATCAAACTAGTGCTGGATCTGAGAAGATAAAAGAAAACAGAGAGAAGGCAACCTTAGGCAGATGAGAGAAATAAGAAACACGTTTCTACAATGACCATTTTACACTGAGGCTAGACAAAGGCAAAAGATGCTAGGAGAAAACAGGGCCTTTCTGTTTTGGGAAAGAAGACATCTGCTGGCAGGGCTACTGGGCCCTGAGAGATTCAACCTCAACACAGAGAACACTTGAACAGTGGAAAACAAAAATAAGATCATGAAAATGAATAAATGTTTTATTGTTTGCTGAGAACTGTATACTCTTTGTTGTGGAAAAATGCTGCTTGAATTTTGCAAAGCTTTTGTATGTGCTTGCTTCCATCATGAAAAAGACCCTTCAGAGGTGAGCTACTAACGAGGAACGCCCAAGGGCTCCCACCCAGGTTAAAGGAGAGGCTGGAGCTGCTTGAGGGGCTGAGGCTTAGCCCCAGATGCAAGAGCCAACTAACAGCAGCAAAGTCCCCATTCTATGAGAGAGAAACCAAGAGACATGCACACCCTGATTTGCTGGTATCAGTCAGCACTGTCACTTTGAAATTTTCAGATGAACTGGTTGAGGTGAACAGTATAAATCTATGTAGTTAACTGGACAAGAAATTCTCAATGGTTTTTTGTGTGTGACTTATATTAAATAATGTTTTTCCAATTCCAATCCCTAACAGTTCTCTTCAGAGGACTGTACATCCAAGGTCAGCATGTCTTTTTGGACAAGTACCTTTAATGAATAACTGAACTTTAAACAGTGAATTTAATTAAAATGCATCACTTCACTAGAGAAAATATTCAGCACTTGTGACATTACGCAATACTGCACTCAGTGCAAATACACAAGATAAACAAGGAATGTCTGGGGTTTGCATATCACGCTGCATGACTTGACTTCCTATTACTTTTTACCTTTTTCTTTTAAAATACCTATTTATTAGAAGAGATAACAGGCTAACTGAACGTTTCAAAAAAGCCAACAGCTGCTCAGGTAGAAACACTGCCATTATGAGATTGCAATCGTGCTCAGCTCTCTTCAGAAACAAGACCTCCTTCATTAGGCACTTGGTTGTTTTTTCCTGCAGGAGCAGTGAAATGGTGAGTGCTTCTAACTCCGTAACCGTGAAAAACAAAACGGGTCCTAAAGGCTCTCATCCCATTTTGACTTTCATTTTTGTCACTCTCAAAAACACCCTGCAACAACAGGAAAAGCCTGTAAGAATTCATTTGTTGTTTCAAAGTGCAAGAGCAGTTCATGATGGCACCTGAAAGGCCATAGTGTAAAGCTCCATATTTTATATAATGACAAAAAAGAGAAACTTTATTCATGTTTCTTTGTGGGGGAGACTCACATTAGAGAAAACCCAAAAAACAGGATACAAGTGCTTGAACAAAATCATCAAAGGAAATCTACAAAGGAAGCAAACCCAGAACCTTTAGACTACTCCCCCCAACCCCTTTTTATAATGCATAGAGGACATGAAAGGGTTTTTTCAGTAGTTCTTTCTTATTCTAAAAACAATTTTTTGCTCCTGATTCTCTTTTACGTTAAAATTTGAAGTCTTGCCTAGAATTGAAGCCTCTGAGGCAAACAGCATCAAAGACATGCACAAGTCAGGACCAAGCACATTGGTGAGGACATTTGCTTCGTGCCCATCCTGCAATGGGTTCTCAAGGGCTACCAATGGAAGTGAACAAAGCTGAGAATTCAAACACCAAACTAAAGCAAATCTAGCTCAGCTGCAACAAATATTTTTAGAAGGGCAAAAAATTAACATCTTTAAATTGCTCATGGCTTAGCTTGAAATAAAAATTTAAAAAGCCTTCCAAAAACTCACAGCTATCCCCGCACAGAGGAAACTTGTCCTTGATACCTGGAGTGAAATTAGTGATAAATAAAATGCTTTTTCATTTACTTTGACAATAACTTATATTGATAGGTCTGTGACTGGATATTTATTGCAATTTGGTCTGTAGATAGTGCATCTGGAAGAAGTCCCTCTTAAGGAAAAGGAGTAATCAATTTGTTCACCCAGTCAGAGCTCCTGTGCTATCAGGACTACCACATCTTGAAGCATTTCATCTGCCTTTCTCTCTCCTTTGCCGTTCCCAACATGATATTCTCTTGCACTGCCAAGCCACATTTCCTATCCAGAAGCCCGCTTTTTTCCCAGGATGTGTGCTAAATTGGGCAATGCTTTCATGGATAGGCTTTAAGTTACTTTTTGAGACAGGCTTGAATCTCAAATGAAGGGAATGTCACTTTTTCAGTCGGCTGATCTCTTTTCTGAGTAGAAGAGCAGCAACAGAGCTGTTGAAGGACTGGAAACTATTATTTCTTCTGTATCAAGAGAACCAACTTCAACATTTAAGTATGTTGTGCCTGCAAACATGACAGATAATTTTCTCCCCTGCATACTTCTTACAGGAGAAGGAAACCTTATTCTCTCTCAAACTGGATAATGAAACAATATGCTTAAAAAAAAAAAAAAAACAACCTAAAAAAACCCACCCATCTTATTTGTAAAGTGAACACTTCGGTTTTGGAAGTCAGTAAGAGGAAGCAAATGTGGTGCATCTGATGACATTCTGCCATTTTCCTTCTCATGTCATGTTAGAACTGAGCTTTCAAAACTGAAAGATGATTATTTCTTTTTTCCTGTTCTTCATGTGTGGTTTTGGTGGATTGCCTACTGCATGTTGAGTTAGGGATGCTGAGCACTGGCTTGTGTTCTCAAATTCATGTGGCTATGTTGCCCTAGTTAGGACTAAATGATACATTACAGTCCGAGTCATCCTCTGCTAATGCCTGCTAGATGTTTTCTGGCATCAAGTTTTAGAATTGGAGCCGGTTGGGAATTTTCCATAGGGTAGATATTCTGAAAGAGAATTCTGTTTCTGAGAAAACAGAAATTTTCCATGAGGGGAAAAGGGTTGTTTCTGCCAAAGAAAAATTTAAAAGGTTGGTTTGTAAAAAGGATCAAAACATAGTATTTCATTTTCAATGGACTTGGGGTAACTGAGCTGTGCAATGCTCCAGAGGATTCACATCAATTTTGGGTACTTTCAGATGGAGACAGTCCAGCCAGAGCCCAGCCTCAGACAAAGCGAGGGCTGCAACTACAGTTTCACCACCTGCACCAAGCCCAGACAGATGATTCCCAGCGAGGGAGATTGCCAGTAATCCCCAGACGCCTTCTGAACTAGCATTTCCATCTCCATGTCCTTTCCTCCCTGCTGGAATCCACCTCCTCCTCCAGCCCCCTTCAGCCACGAGCCATCCTGCAGGAGAGCATCCTCATCTCTCCCACCCCCTTCCCCTCTCTCAGCTCCCATCCCTGTTCCCTCACCCTTTGTACCACAACTCCCGGTGATGGTACAATCAGGGGGAAGATTGTATGCTGATTGTACCATCTTCAGGTACTCCTGTCAGGAGCCTTCTCCCCTCTTCCACCTGCAGCTTTTACCCAAATTGGGTGAAATACCAGAAGGGAAGACTGGCATTAGAAAATGGAGAGCCAGGCCCCAGCTTCCCAAATAACACCAAAAAACAAGAATACTCTCAGCCACTGTCCTCTTTGTTCTTGATAAAATATCTGTTTCTTAAATTAGATAAACTGAAGCCAAAATTCCAATCCTGTCTGTATAGCGTGTACAATTTTACATATATTGCACCCTGATGGCCTACAACCTAGTATGGCAAACCATTTCATCTTTTATATTAAAGAACAGATATTAACAAGCTATTTACAACCTCCAATGAACCCATCTTATGCTCACCGTAGGTTTGGAACCATTCCTTCTACCTTAGCTTTAACTGTGCATTTTTCTTTCCCAGAACATTGCTCCAATATGACTTCCAACTGAGATTCAGCCCTAATGTCTGCCTTTCCTAAGAGCCCGTCAAACATTAAGCATGTGCAGCAACGCAAAGTTCAGCCTCAAGGATTTCCCAGCTGTTTTAACACCCTCAGGAAACATTACAAAAACCTTGCCCTGCCAATATACTGGGTTTGTTTGTAAGAGCATTCTCCTGCTTCTTCAGCAAACAATACGCTCAGGCAAAAATGTTTTATGTAAAAATGTAGTGTTATTGTAAATTTTAAAATATTGTTTTCTTGTATTTGGCAGTCCTGAGGAACATGCTCTAGGCAATTCTGCTTCAGCAGGGGAGCTGGACTAGATGATCTCTATGGTCCCTTCTAACTATAAAAAAATTCAGTGAAATTCAGTAAAATTAGCTGGCATGCCTAATGCCAGCACCCTGTAATTACAAAGAGGAACGAAGACAATAAAATTGAGCTGCTGCGAGCTAAGTTTTACAGCCAGGTGAACCTTTGCACCTGTTAGTCTCTCCAGACTCTATTTCTCAACTGTCTAGATGCCTAGAAGCCTGCAATACAGTCTACACAGATTTCTCTCAGTGACACATTTTCTTTTAATTCCATACAATCTATAGAACCTGTTAAAAAGCTGAGGCCAAAAGCTTGGTTGCTCACACCTCAGTTGTTTAAACACTGTACAGCACGTACTGCATACCTTAGTTAAATGCCAGGGATTATCGTTACAAAGGCTTATTTTTTTAATGTTAGAATATACAGAATTCTTAAACTTGCTGAAACAGCGCTAAAAAAACCTATACAGACTCTATTCTTGCTTTTTTGCTCAAATTAAATGCATACCTAATCATCTCCTGCAAATCTCTAAATAACACTAAGCAATGTTACGTTCAGTTCAACATCTCTTTTAGCAGTAGAACTCCTGTTAAGCAACACTCACATTTTTTTACCATCCTGAGTTTCTTGCTGGTAGGGTGTGAGGCATTCCCAAAGGCTGCCACAAAAGGAAGAAACAAAACCTGTAAGGGGATCCTCCACACCAGCTCAGGACAAGGCGCCTGCTGGGGAAGAAATGGAAAAACACTTAGTGTTGACTTCATTTTAGGAGAGGAGAGCAGGCAACTCCAGTCATAATTATTTATCTTAAATAGTCCACACGTAGCTGTTCTGATAGATGTAAGAAGTAGCATATATATTTATCACTTGTTTTTTTCCAAACAAATATACCCAAAACCTCTATCTTTATATTACAGCACATTATTTATCTTCCTTCCCTCTGTACACACCCTCTCAATAAATCCCTTATTAGGAACACTTATTACTCATATTAGAAAGGGATACGGCAATTCAGGTAGTGTCACCTCCAGATGTGTGACACTGTCCCTTGGCAGATATACTTCTGAGTGCTGTGGTTATGGTCACCCCCCCAACACAGCCAGAAAACTCTCCTGCGACAAATGGGGAGGAAACCTTTAGCATAAAGTGCCCATTTATGACAACTGACATAAACGCAGTTCTTGTCAGGAGATTTCTGAGCAACAAAACAAAATATCTGTATTTTTTTACTGAATGAGAACTGCCAGTATGGGCCCTCTAAAAAAAGACCTTGTCTGTATATTTAATTGTAAACACAAACATCTAATTATCTCTTCGTTGCATAACTCAGAGGTTTGTGGTGATTTCTTTTTTTAAATAGAGATAAGTCAGCAGATACCTTTAAGTGGTAAGCAGAACAGGCCTTTTCTCATGAAAAAGCACGTTTCCTTCAAAGGATCCAAAATACTGAAGTGCCTTTCTGTGTTTTTTTAGTATTTTTACCTGCTTCCAGTCACATAGGACTTAAACTGAATCTACCCAGGTACACTGTTAAATACGGATTATGTACACTGGAAACAACTCTTCACAAGTTCAATGTGCTCAAATTAAGCCAAACACTCATTTAAAGACATAACATGCAAAACAATAGGGTTATTTTTCCCTCGTTGTGATACTAACCATCAACTTGAACTACAATATGCTGAAAACCTGTAAGAAACAGCACTAAAACCAGCCTTACAATGGCCAAAGAATTTGGAAAAAAGAACACAGATAAATCTTGAGAAATAACCAAAATGATGACAGAAAATAATGGTACTGCACCCAACCAGATGGCACCAGGTCAAGTGAACAGCCAGGTGAGGGAAAAGCAATACAGACAGGGAAATTATTCAACAAAGCAATTAGCAAAGGTTTAGAATAAAGCAGGGGGTTGTTTAGGGGAGGGCATCAGGAAAAGAAAACCCATGGAGTTGCCTGCTAGGAATGACTTAGCAAGGCCACAAACAGAAGCAAACTTACAGAAAGAAGCTTTTCTCCACGTCCTGCTCCTATAAGCTCCGAGGGCAACTTTTCCTCCGTTTCCTGGAGATGGCAGCACAAAAGGCAAGTCCTGCTGATCCACTCTGTGGGGAAAGCAAATTTTAAGAAGTCAATGCGACATCTCCTTGCTTTTCCCATGCCTCCTCCCACCGGGGCCATTTCATCCAAACACCCGGTCAAGTACCCAACTTGACCATTCTTTTACTTAAAATGTGCAATTTGTCTGACTATAAATTACTCTTTCCCCTTGTAACCTGCGATCTTGCCGTCAGTGAGGGAGAAAAATACTAACACTTTATATAAAGGCTCAAACAGGTGTAGCCTATTTTAGAGGCTATAAAAGAGAAAATACTTTTGTCTGCAAGGCAAGCACATTGCTAGCAGGAAACCGGATTTTTCAGCGATTTTGCTAAACAAAACCATCTGAAGAATCTGCATCAAAAGCTCCTGAATGTTTTGTTGGGTTTTTGTTAAATTTAATGCACTTGACATTTGCCATCCAGCATAACTTGGGGTGTTACCTGTGAAAAACAGACAGAGGCAGACACCTTCAAAGGCAAAGAAGCCACAGGGAAAGAGCTACCAATTGCACACACTTTAAGCTCCTGAAATTTAGAAAGAAGGGAAGGGACAAAAATTATCGAGACTCCACTTCCATTAATCCTAGCAGGTCCTGCCTCCAGCTGTGACCCAGAAAACAGCATCTCCTCTCTTTGCCCTTGGTCATGCAAAAAAGGAACAGTATCAGGAAATAATGCTACAAATATTAGGTAGGCAAGAGAGGCTACCAACAATTAATTAAAAGTGCTCTAATAGAGCACTTTGTTGTAATTCTTTAAAAATGTTTTTGCAAGCCAGAGTTTTTCCATGATTTAAAATTATTTCACATCTAAAAGTGAGAAAGTTGAACCCTTCTAGAGCAGCAGAGATCAGACACACATCCACAAGAAACCCATGATTTTTAGTAACACAGTAAAGAACACACATTTTTCTTCAAAATTTTATTGCATTTTAAATTATGGGGCCAGCCAGATTTTTTGGATAAGAAATGCATTTTCCTCAGGAGAAATGAAATGCTACCACGGAAGTAGAATTACAATTTTATACATCTCTTATTTAAAAAAAAAAAAAAAAAAAAAGCTCACATTTAAATAACTTTTAGTAATACCCTTAAGCCTTCAAGCAGATAAGAAACCACTTCCAGAACAACAGATTTTTAATATGAAGAGCACGTCAAATGAGCTTTAATTTAAATACAACTTCTTTTTGAAAGCCAACATTCAAATGTTTCCACATATTAAAAAAGTCACTATAGTCATTGTTTCCAAGGCCTAATATATAGTAACCTCTATCCCAGTCCAAATGTTTTCACTTCTTTACATATATAAATCTTTAGCACGTCTACGTTTTTCTAAAGAGGAAGCCTTATATGTTATGGTGAGTAACTTGGCGAATAATGTTTTCCTCCACTCAGCTATGATAAACCAAAATATAACAGACTGTTAGTACTGAACTATAATACCACCTCATGGCCACGTCCCCCTGCCTATGGGAGTGATATTCTGTAAGAGTAAGCTATTGTGTAAGGAAATTGGAATCGGTTTGCAAAGGACACGTTAAGAACTTTTAAAAGACCAATTATAATATTAAGAGCAACTTTAAGCAACTGACTGAAAACACTCAATTTTCTGGAGCTGTCTGACTTTCCCTTGTGAAGGCTTCCAAATCAGCTTAAACACCGCATAGGAGTTTAATTTGCTGATTACGCAGTATTTTAATTAGGAACAGGACAGGAAGCAACAAACTTTTTCTATAGAATTCTCAATCACAATCAGCCATGCAGAATGACTTACTTCTGACTCTAATCTGTAAATTTGCTTGGTTGATCTTAGCATTACTATATGATGGATAGATACGATTTCAGTAACATCATTTAGCTATACTTAGTAGATTCTTTTTGTATGGTCACAGTAACAAAAAACATGGTGCAAAATCAGTTGGGTTTTTTGTTTTTATAAATACTGATAGTTTGCAGCATTAAAGAACAAAATCAACAAAACTGAATCATTTTGTTACCCTAGGACATCTATGAAATTGCTTCTTGACGTTGGAGGGAATTATATTCACTTTCACAACTATTGTACTGAGTTATTTACTGTAAGAAGGAAATGATGCACTGCAGGCTCTCCAGGAGTAAGAGGAATCGATATTAATTCAGCATGATCTTTGCCATTTGCAGAGCTGGTGAGCACAATGCTAGTTTAATTGAATAAGGCCAATATTATCCAGTAAGAATGTAGTATAAAGGGTTCCAGTTCTCTATTTCAGCCTACCCTAATTGATGGCACCCCATTAGATAAGTGAATACAAAGAATTTGCGTGTTTGGTTTTTTTTTTATCTTTTAATGCTGCAGTACTTAAGATTGTTAAATCAGCATTTCCATGTGATCTGAAGTATTCAATTACATATGAGCATTCATTTTGCAAAACTCAATATTAGGTAATAGTTACAGACTAATACAATAACATTCCTCTGCTGTACAAATTAAATCATATTTTAAAGAAATGAGCAGCCTAGGAGTTATATACAAAAGAAACCAGCAAGCATTGTTGAAATGAAATGCAAAATGTCACTGCTAGGTCTACTGTCTGAGATACTTTTAAAGTAAAATTAACAAAACCCCTTAGAACATATTTCCAAGTTTACAAGTCAATTCTCAGAAAAAAATCAAATCATGTCAAAAAAATTTTCTATAAAGCAGTGAAGGCATATATACATTTTCCTTATGAACCTTGAGATTTCACACTTTTAGAAGTTGCTAAGTTTCAGTATCAGTTTATTTGCAAGACAACTGTTTATCCCAATAAGCTCACATCTTACATTTCCCCTTTGATTACAAATAAAGCACTGCACTTTTTTTTTTTTTAAATCAAGGCATATAATCTTATAGTATGGTGCCAGGTATGCACAGGTCACATTGTGCTCATATCTCAAACAAGGTAAGTGCAAACATACAGATTTATTCAGATTTGCAAGCATGCAACCTGTTACTTCACTACATTAACACCTTCTCTCCTAAACCAGACTAGTATCTATATGTTTGCTTTCACGAACCTAGAATCTTTCTTTTCAGGACTCCTAAAACAAGCAGTGTCTTTGAATTCTGAAATGACACAAATATCAAGAAAGTCCACATTGTGCAAGAAAGCAGCAGCTATGTTTTTCAACTTGGACTAAAAAAGAAAAGAGAAAAACAAAAACCGTTCACTGAACAGCAGATTAGCAGTAATGTTCCTCATGAATCGGTAAGAGTGCCTGATGCTGAATATCTAACAGCAAATGCTGAATTTGGGTTTAATATTTTAAGGGTTTATTGGAGATTAAGCTTCTTGCTGTGCTGGTCTCTTCAAATCCCTGATCTGTTTAACTAAATAGGTCTTCTCATCATTAAATTGTTCATCCTCGGTCCTGTCATTCTGAAACTTGCTGAGGAACTCAATAAGTTTGGTCTGGTTCTTTAGGAGGATGTCTAATATAGGCTGTGTCTTGTTAGGATTGGCTACAAACACCTGCAAGAAAATAAAAGGCATTTAGAATAACAGTAGGAAACAGAAGACTAACTTAAAAAACAAACCTAGGCAACAAGACAGTGGTGACAGTAACTTAAAAACCAATGTTTTAATTATTCTGTATTCCAGTATTTCTACAGAAAAACCAACAGAATAAATGCAAGTTTTAAAATAAAATCGCTCTATTTTTATTAGAATAGAAGCTGAGCACCAGTACTGAAGTAACTTCAATTTTGGGGAGGTGATCAGCCATAACACGTTCATCAACATCAACCACAACCACGAAACCTCATGGGTAAATTCTGCAGCAAACGCATGGTTTCGTATTATATACTGCATCAGGTGAGCATTTTAAGGTTCACTGGAAACTTTTATACCTCAAATTGTATCTCCAAGCTCTTAGCTATTTGCTTGTCTGCTGCAAAGTCAGAAGGTATCTGTTACAATGGCCAAACTACAATTTAGGCTTTGAAATTTAGATGAAGACTAAAATACTGCTAACCTTAATAGATCACGCAGTTTGATGGAAACACTTTTGAACTCCAGGATGCTTCATGATCTCACTTGATATCATGAATTCCTCCTCATCTTACTGCTCTTAATCATTCTTAATTCTAGGATTTTCTCTCTAAGAGAGATTACACTGACAATCATATGAAAGTCCCTAAACGGTTTCTAAACAATTTTCAAAAAATACAAAAATATCTGTAAATACCTATCATAACAGGGACAAACATTAGCTCTCTCTCTGTTTAACTACTTAGCAGGATAAGCTTCATTTAGGCTCAGTTAATTACTTTACTCAGTCAAACAATTTCTGTGGGTGTTCTTCTGTTGTTTGATTTACTGTGTGTTTTTTTAAACATACCTTAAACACATGGAAGGCCTCAAACTGAATGTTACGACTCTTGTCTCGTAGAAGGTTCATCATTAGTTTGAGATTTTCAGGTTTACTGATGTACTTTGTCATAATTGTGAAGTTGTGTCTGTCCAATAACAATTCACCAAGAAGCTAGAAGGGAAAAATAAGCCCAAATGAAAAAATGACTGACATTGGACATAAGAAACATCATCTTCAGAAGTGCTTTCAAGTACACTGAGTCTGTAAATATAGCAACAAAAAAAGTTCAGGACATTTGAGTTCTAAGTGCAGGATCCATTTTCCTCTTATTTCTATGATGTGATTTCTCTTTTTTCTCAAAAATGACAAAATCATCTTTTTTCCCCCCATTGTTATGAACTAGAATTGAAAGAAAAATATTTTTTATTCTTTTTTTCCACATGATGTCAGTTTTTTCCCCCCATCATTTAAGCAGAAGCTATACACCACCAGTAAGTACGTGGTTTTAAAAAACAAAACACCCCCAAAAACCAACAATAACAAAAAAAGTTAGCATCTCAAATGAGAAATATTTACACTTCTTTTGCTACCATCTTTGTCCAAAAGGGAATAAAAGGATATTCCCCACAAGTATCACCCTTGCTAGAAGTTATGTATTATATTTACATTCAAGTATGTTAGAAATAGCAAACTTAAAACTAGTATCACTCTAGTCGCACCAAGTGAATCTTTCTTAAATTATTTAAATGTGTCCAGATTTGTTGAAGGAAAAACCTCAACAAAAATAAACATACCTGCACAAAACCATTTCTGCATAGGGAGAGAAATGAGTTGGACTGGACTAGTGTCCAGTGTGCTGGACACTAAATCATGAAATGACTGGACTAAAGAAAACCAACTGATTCCAAGAATTAAAACATGTGAAAAATTAAAATAAACACTGTAGCTACTGAAGCCATTTCAACTAAAGTCAACCCACCTTGAAATTGAAGGACTTTGCATTTAAGAAGAAAATAAAATTGCCTTACCTTAAGTGACTGTCTCTTTGTCACGTAATTTTCCGAATGAAGTAACTTCTCATATTCACTGAAGAACTAAACACAGAATATAGAGAAGGTCAGGACCTTTCCAAGTGTTGTGCACACTCTTCTTCCTAATGTTTACAATAAACTGGAGGAGATGCAAACGCGTAACAAAAATATAAACAAAATCTGAAACCTCAGCTGGTTCCTCTAAGGCACTACTGCTTAAACATTGTATCTGCTTTAAAAAAAAAAATCATTTACTCTTTCAGGAACCTTTGATATTTAGATGGAAATGTGTTGAAAGTAGTTATCTCAATATTTCTTGAACTGTAACAGTTCCCAGTACTGAATGCTGTTAATTCATTCCAGGAGTTCCCAGCAGGTGGAGGAGGACTATCTTGTATTCTCTGGTTGCCAGGGGTTAACGGAGACAAAAGAAAAGACAAGGAAAGGGTTCCCTCTAGCGGAAAAATCAGATCTGGTTTTCACAGAACTAGATTTCTGCCACCTTCTCTTGGTTTTACATCTTTCTATATTCAACCATAAGGTTTTGATCTTAATTTTACTCCTTGACAGAAATGACTGTAAGTTTAATTGGTTTAATATGTTTGTAAGTTTCAAAAACCAGATCTAAACAAGGAATGAAAATATTGCTTTCTTCAAATAAGATACATAGCACTAGAATATTCTGAATATTAAAACATATCTGCTCACCCTATCATAATGTTGTTCCAAAAATTCTGCACTTAGCAACTTGTGTCTTGTAAGCAAATCCTGTAAAAGAGCACAAACGCAGTATTTTCACTAAAATATTTAAACAGTACATATATGTTCTTATTAAACAGTGAGTATACATAAGACATCCAAGAGAAAATTTTGCTATTTAATTAAAGAGATTTAGGACATGAATGCATTTATGTGGACATTGCTAAGGATCTTGGCATCACTTAGGAAAGGTCCGCTATAATTGTTATGTTAATTCACATAGGTAAGTGGCCAGTGGAATTATCACTGAAGAATGCCATTTATGGATCAAGACTACACTCTGCACAGAGCTATACACAACCCACTATTTAATGCTGACCAAATATTATTTTATAGTCCATAACTGATTGTTTTAGGACAAAAAAAAATTCCCCAGACAAAGCACCAGCATAAAATATACTATGGTTCATAATGGAATGTAAAGGAGTTTGTTCACTTGAGGAGTCGGAGGCACAGATTGAAAAGCCCCTGGCATGGAAGTAGACATATATTCAGCTAACACGTAATAGTTTAAATCTTGCTTTCTGGAATAAAAGTTATCGGGAACGTAGTACATATATTTAAAGGAATGTCTTGTATTCTGAGAAATAAAGAACAATCTCCAGCTTATCCATTGCATCACACCTTTTTTTTTTTCCTCCCCTTCTCCCTAGGCTTGTTTTGCCCAAGAACGTAACATACAACATATGTTCACGTAGAAGAGAACTACAGAAATAATAATTCAAAAGCTGTTATGTAAATTACCTTGAATGTGGCAAATGCATCCGAAGCAATGTCAAACGTTGACATTTCCACATATCTGAAGAAATCATAGAATTGTTCTGACCACAAGATTATTTTAGCAAGTGGTTCATGTCTGATGCATTCTCTAAGCATTATTCCACAATTTAGAGCAATTTCTGGAGATTCGTACCTATGTAAAAAACAAATCCAAAGATTCTTCATAAATACTTTCACAAATTAGCACTGCAGCACACACTGCCAATTAGTTTTCAGTGCTATCAAGTAACCAAAAATTCAGAAGTTAGAGGGACTTATTTCTGCATTATACTACACTTTTAAATACTTCTATGAAATATTACTGAAATCATTGCCAGTTAAATGCCAAATTATAGCCAATACATATGACTTTCACAAACCCAGAAACAAGACTACATGAAAATATTTTCTTCATACTCAAAATCAGTTATCTTTTTTTCATATCGGTGGGATTGCAGACATCTGGAAAAGCAGTACATTATTTCTGTCTTGAAAGTGGTTTCCTTAAACGTGACTGTAATTTACATGAAACTATCTATAATATAAGCATGAAGTGTTAATTAAACATAAATTTATGTTTATGTTAATTGAACATAAATGGATGTCTCCGCTTTCATCAAACCACTTTTCAGCATCACTGGCTACTTTACACATCACAAACTTCAAGGTTGAACTGCTGGCAACAATGTCCTCTGATTGTAAGGACAATATCGAACAGCTTCTCTCTGCCTGAATCATTATTGCCTCTAGCAAAGCATCCACATCTCCTCACAAGAAACCTCTGGAACACGTCCATCACCAATTCGACAGAAGCCAATTCCTGGTGGCTTCACTTACAAATTGTCACTACGCTTCCTCGGCAGACTTTCTTGCTCAAATACTACAGGGTTCTCTCAGCTGATTTTAGCATAGGCTAACAGCAGCTGTCAAAAATCTCACAACGGCATGTTTAAGACACACTTGAGATAGAAATACACCTTTATACTTGCTTTCCCAGGCAATCTAATTGTAGAACCCTGGGAGAAGATGGGACTCATTCCAAACCAAGAATTCATCTCAGCATGTTGCCATATAAGCTATCCCAGTCCACAGAAAAATTCCTACTTGGTTCTACCTGGTTCTGCTCCTACCTGGTTCTAGAGCAGTCAAAGCTTCTTATATACCTTCCTGCCTCCCACCTAAAGAATCTTTTATCTCATGCTACTGGAAACTCATTCCAATTCACCAGAATAACTCAGGACCACAGTATCATTGTGCATACTAAGCACTAACTATATTGCCATAAAAAACCCCACATTTGGTTACACACTATTTTTCATGTTAATTCTTGCAATACTTTCACATTTAACCTGTCGTGGAGATTTGAAATCTACTGAACTTTTTGCAATTCACCCCACAGATTCAGTTTACATAAATCTGCCGCAGTCGGACAGCAAATGTAACATTTAAGTGATTAAAGCTAACTAAATGCTCATTTCAAACATTCTGACTTATGAATGTGTGTTCCAACAATCTCTGTCAGAATAATGCGCTCTGAAGAGTGACAACACAGACTAAAATTTCGGACTAATGTGTTACAGCCCCCATTCAGTCACATATCAATGAGAGCATGTTGAGAATGTAGTTTCATCTCTCTGCACCTCCAACGCCTTTGCCCTCTTTTGTAAATTATTTGGAAGTACTGAATCAGTATTTTCTTTTGTGTTACACCACAATTAATAATCCTTTTGTCCCTCTAATATTAAAATATTGATTCCCCAAAAATGTGGGCTGTGATGCAGAGAGGAAAAAAAGGAAAATCAACACGCACAACAAAGCTTTTCCTGCAGACAAGTGTACGTCTGACATGTGTATGAACTGAAGCAAATATTCTGTACTGCTTCTGGTGCAAAACCTTCAGAGCCAGCATGAAACTAAAAGATGTAAAACTCTACTTTCTCCACAGAGAAAGTTTCTTGTACATCCATTTTCCAGTAGCTTACATAAACGGCCAAGATTAGGTAAACATAGAGATGTTACAACAAAATAGCCTAATGCACCATGTGTGACGTAGGTTAGTCAGCATCTCTGATTAGTAGTATGAACTAGGAGGAAGGAAAAGGAAAAACACGATAAAGCTTCCTGTTAAAACATTTAAATTATACTTGATTATTCCCACATCTTAGTGGTACCAGCATAACCCAGGCAAGTATGTTGCTGAGAAGCTTGGCCTTCTCATACAGCCACTAGTCATCCCAGTCAGTGGAGTAAGTACTCATCAACTGCAGTAAGCTTACCCAGCAGCTTAACACAAATTATAAAACTACTACTTGAAATAGCAGCATTTTTAAAATGGTTTATTAGTACTTCATGAACCTTTCTATCTCAAAACAACACATTGGAATTGCAATTTTCAGAACTTTAATTAATGTTACTAGAAAAGTAAGCAATTCTTTTTAAATGGAGAGCGCACATTCTCGTATTTTTTTTTTAAATCCCATTTTAACATGAAAACGTTAGTAACACCTTTCTGCTTTCATGTTTGAGATCCACAGCTCTACATATGCAACCACATATTCAGTACGGCATGATTCTCCAACAATAGGAGAATAGAGGAAGAGACAGCCATCTGGCAAGCATCATATGCCCCAAATCATTCTTTGTTTGGTCAAGTCTGAGTCAGTGCCTTTGTGTCACAGGAGCATAAATCACTATTAATTCAAAGTCTAACAGCTAACTAAGACCAGTGGATAGGACAGAAAAATGGAAATGACAATGGTTAAAGGAAAAAAATCAGCCTTTAACTCTTGATGAAGGAGTAAATTCACAAGGAAATAGTTTAAATAAGATCAAATAGCATTCTGAAAAAAAAATGTCTGCACTACCCCAGTAATATCTTAGGTTACTAACAGTTCTCAATTTCCACTCATATTTCACACAACAGTCTTATTTTTGGTGTTTTATTACTCAAGTTTGCCTTTACTTAGGGGAATTACAGGCCTCAAGACAAAAAAGAAAAAGTATACTACAAAGGAAGAAAAAATACTTCAGAATTAACTGTTTCTCTATGAATAAAAAAATTCTTACTTCATGTAAAAGCATATTCAGACTTCACAGTGTACATACCCTTTTAATAGCATGAACAATATATTTTGTTGAGTGCAGATGTATTCAACTGTGGGAGTTCTTGTACCAATTTGCCTTCTGAGAATGTTGTTGAAAATTTGCGCAACATCTTTTTTGCCCTGTCAAAAATATTAGCAGTTAAACACATAATATTCAAGTCCACTAAGGCAAGTAACAATTAAACATTATGATAATCTCATGCATTCATACTGCGTGAGTTCTGCAGTGCAGTCAGCCTCTATCTTCTTTCTTTATATCCATTTCAAATATGCCATAGCACTCAAAACATTAAATCACATTGCAGCCAGATCATGGATAATTTACATGAAGAAGTAAAGCCAGTTGATGTTTCATTAGATAAGTCTATGCAGCTATGTTTGGCTTGTTTTATACTTCTTTTTGCTAAAAATATACCAGTTTTTAACTCTTTTCTAGCCCAGAAGTATGTTTCTTCAATATTTCCTTCTCCCCTCCCCAGCCCAGGAACATGTAATGCCGTCATTAAATGCGGGCAGAGCATTTCTGATTGCAATGTTAACATTCAACTTAAAACTACAACTTATGGAAGCTAAACAAAAAGAACTACAAAGATAAATCACCCACCAACCAAAAATGCAAGTCTCACATTTTTCAATTTTTTCAGAAGTACAAGATAGAGCAGGATGCTGGAATTCAGCACAGATTACACACTAATGCATTTTCGCACAAGGATAGCACCAGCCAGTATAAAAATTGCTGGGAATGTTCTCTTTGTTGAATATATACACATTTCCTATCTATTTCTTCTGTCAGACCATAGCTAAAGATGACAAAATGGTACAGACATCTAACAAAAAGCTGATTACAGATCCATGCGCTGACATTCACATGCATCACTGAAAACCCAGATTTCTGCAATTAACTTTCCAGTTTGGGTTGCCATAAAGACAACTTCAGGAGCACGTGTTATCAGATCTAATCCAGAAAAAGCCTAGGAAAACTTGTATTAAACCTAGACTTGCAAATAAAGGCCTGTTAAACAACTCCACCTGAAAGTTCCCTGAGTGTTACACACAAAAGCTGTATGTAGGTAGTTTTTTGACAATCTCTAGCTGTAGTGTACACGCCCTCAGGAACATCAAGATTTTGAGTAAAATATGAAGCACATTTAAGTAGGAAGAATTTTAAAAACAAAATTATTTCTGTTTTCTAATCAACATCAAGAAGATTGCAGAAGAAAAAAAGAACCCAAATGTTTATAAAAACGTAGGAGGACTGTAGTTTTACCAATGTCATGTTTGTGAATTACCAGGGGCAGTTTTGTTAGAGTGTTGTTTTCAGAACATAAAAGTTTGTTTGTAAATGCTTGTTTTCTCAATTACAATTCCATTGAAAGCCAGCCCAAAGCAACACCAGAACTCTTTGTTCTGAAATGAGTAGAGCAGTGTTTCCAGAAATTGCTTTACTCAAACTCCACATAATATAGTCATCAACTCTCATTCAGTAACATTGTCAATTTTGAGCTGGATCTCACAATTTGCTTTGGATTCACCAGCAAGAACAGCATTTCCTTATTATGCAGATGATTGCACTGATAGTGGTACACAGTAATACCAAGGCTAGTTATTGTCAGGAGGATGTATTACTAAGTGATCTCATGGCCTAACAAGGGCGAACAGACACCGAACCCTGTGCCAATAGTCACGACTGCGAGAGGTGAGAGGGAGACTGTGCTGGTATTGTCTTCCCAGCAGAAGGATTCAGGCTCCCTTATGCAAAAGGCTTTTATTGGGGGGGTTTGGTGTTGCTTTATTTTTTCTTTAATTCATTTAAAAAACAAGAACAACAACAAAAAAAACCCCAACACAGTTCCACCATCTCTCCTACAGACACGCCAGTAAAAATCAGACAGAACTGCTGGTTGACAGGTTTGTAAGACGGGCAGGTAGATGGTTTGATGGACTGCTTCACTTGGAAGGAAAGCTTCCAGATGAAGAAAGCTTTCATTTTAAACAGGCCTTTACATACAGCAAGGTCTGGACAGTCTGGCAGCTTCTCAATGAAAACATTAAAATTCTTACTTTTCTGTGTTTTTTTTTTTTAACCATACTGTTCACATTCAAGGACATTTGAGACAGTTTAAAAGTCAGAGTGAACAGTCCCTGCGTATTAATTAGTTGTCTATTCCTGTTCTACAAGGAAACCCTCTTCAGGAATGAGAGTGAAGTTCTTGACAAAAAAAGCTGGTGGTTACTTCATCACTGGATGACCTCAAGCTGTGGTGGGACACCAGAAGGAATAAATGCTACACCTACTCTTCAAGTTTAAGAGCCAACAGGCTCGTATCTCCACAAGTACTGGAGAAATCCTTTCCAATGCAGTAACCCCCAACCACAGGGACCTGGGATATCAAAGCTTTGTAACAGCTGGGAAGCCAGCGTAGATTTGGAGCACAGGTGTGTTGACATCAGTTCTAGGTAACAACAATAGCTGGACAGTCTGCCAGATCCCAACCTTAAAAAGCAGACGTAGCCCAGCATAGAAAGCGGCGTGAATGACTTGTTCTCTCTCAAGGGGGAACTGTCACATCCTCGTGTAACAAAGCAGCAGAAAGTCCACAAGCAGGAAACTACTTGCAATCTTTTCAAGTCCCCTTAGAATAAAATGAATAGTTCTTCTTAATGAGAGCAGGCTCGTACAAATTGTTATCATTCCTCATTACCAGGAGATAATGAAGGCTTCCTTTGCTAATAACCAGACTGAGTAAACACCAAACTGATAAGAATCTAGAGGTCAGCAGAATCCAGATGACGTTTCATGATTTCCTTTCTTCAGCAATTAAAGGCCATCACATTTCAGCATTCCCTCTCAGCTTTCCCAGGTCTCCTTGCTTACTTAACAACTCAAATGTTTTATGTTTGGTATAAACAGTTGTGTGGGTAGGGAAAAAATACCACTCTATTATAATTAAACACAAATCAGAGGGAGTTCTGGGTGGGGTGGAGGGGAGAGAAGAAAGCCATTGTTTTTGGAATGTCATACTACAATAGGACTTTAAACTGTTGTGCTTGCATTGTGAACAACTTGCTTATGAACAATACCATTTTTAAGCAACCTTAAGTGGGATGGTCTTTATGGTCAAGGCTGTGGAGTGAGATACATGGGTTTCGGCTCCTTTCCTAGACAACCACATGCTTCTTGTAGGACCTCAGAAAAAATAGGAAAATCCCACTGTACTGCAACTTCTTATAACTAAATAGGGTGATTTTCCACTATGGTACTGAAAAGCTAAATTTTCTATGTGATGTGGTGACAAATGCCAGGGGGAGGTTTGTATAGAGATACATTTAAAAACAAGTAAGTATTGCTATTTTGAAGTAATCAACAGAAACTTGGGTTTGTTGTTTTTTTAATAAAAAGAAAAAAACATAAGGAAAACAAAAAAAACCACGTTGCATCACTTGTTTCTAAAGAGAGAAATACTGCACTGTTATTAAAAATAACAGCTTTATCTTAAATATATAAAGTTCTTCATAGATGTTGCAATAATACTCTTACTTTACCAAGTAATTTCATTTAACAAGATGAGAACATAGACACATCTTGTGTATTATAGTTTGTGTTCACTATTGTATTACTACTAAGAGATTAACCTTCCTATGTACACAACAATTAAGAATTATTTCATAATTTCAACAGAAGTGTATCATCGGGATTAGAAGTTTATCTACTTCAATTTTGTGTGGTTTATGTGCCTAAATGCACAGATTTCATATTCTATATTTGCGTAACTTTCCAGATAGTTTGGAACAATGAGTTCTCTTTCTAAGGGTTTTGTTCTAGCCAGAAAAAAAAAAAAAAAGCTGAAAATCAAAGGATGTCTTAACCAATTAAAGTAGCAGGAATTCAACTATGTTTATTTTAACATATGTAACATAAGAAATGTCAAACTTCTTTTCTTACCTCAAAATCAATTAGCTGTAGGTCAGCTACTAGGGTACTAAGAAGACCACTGTTGTACAGCTCTTGAGCAAGCTGTGCCACAGCTTCTGTCTGTGGTTCTTTTTCATTTGTGCCATACAAGATTTCTTTCATGGCAACAAGGTTTTTTGAGACCTCCTCAGTGGCCTAAAGAAAATGGGGAAAAATACAGTTAGAGCATAACATAATTTGTCTTTGTAACTGCACACTCTATTACTCTGCAAGCTTCCATTAAGGGAAAAAAATAATCAGGAAATGACAACCTGTTAAAAAAACCCCAATAGATAATCTTTCTGCAAGTAAGACTTAAATGTTAATGAAAAAAAAAAAAGAAAAAAAAGGGCAGAGGCAAGACATACGTAATTTCTTTGACAAGTTACCAAAAGTAAAAATCTCTTCCTTTTTACTACATTTAAACTTCCCATTCAAAAATCCCCTGAAGAACAGTAGCAAGATGAAAAGAACCGAACAAAATTTCCATTCTGTAAAACCGAGGTATGCAGGATCAGGTTGGAAAACATGACACGGAGGCACATGCCTGTCCCACTGAACTGCAGATGTGCCCCTCCTACAGATTTTGCACTCATCAGATTTTGTCAAGTACTAGGCTCCCTTCAAGGCAGTGGGGATGAAATTTTTCCTCTTCAGCTAATAAAACCTTGGAGTACCTCTTGTATTTTTCAGGTTATCTCAATATACAAGAACAAACTGGCAAACAGACCCAGAAAGAGGTGCACTCAAAAGAAGACAGCAATACAGGAGACAATTCAAAGTCTAAGATGCTTTCCATATGAAGTCCATCTTACAGATGATGGAGAGGTCTGATGTCTCACTTAGGGAAGCCCAATGGGCTGGAGCAGCATTTAAATTTAGCAGTGGAAGCAGAATTATCTCATGAGTAAAACTAATAAAGTCAACAAAACCGCTCCTGAAGATCCACTCCTGAATCGTAAAACACAAGTTATCTTGGTGAAAAAAACTACTCCTTTCAATATATATGTTTATATAGCTTGGGGGCAAAATGCTGAGAATGATAATCATAAATAGCTGGTTTAATTATATTGTATTAGTTCTTAATGTGCCTAAAAAGTATGAATGGTTCATAAGTGCACTAACTTTTAGTAATTAGATGAGCCTGCCGACAAGGTATGCATACGCTTTAATGCAAAGTATTATGATTGCTAGCACATGGGAAACTAACAAAGAGAAAAAAATATCACTTCCTGGATTTTTTTTTTTACATACCACTTATAAGAAAAAGACTTCTTGTTTGTCTGTTATATCTAGAGAGGCATGACCCATGCACTATTCAAGCCAAAGCCATTCCAGCTTTGCTAGGTATGCAATTTTGGATTCCATGACCTTTAAGGAGGCTCCATATAATTTTTAGCTCCTCCTCATCTTTCCACCCCCTGCCACCTCCCCTCTTTTTACTAATTGCAGTTCCTAGTCCCAGTTGGCTCCTCCTTAATTGAAATTCCAAAGGATTTTCTGTACACTGTTAGTAAGACAGCAATAAGCAGGTGCACTGCTTAGATTCATGACAGCTCCCGAAGACGTAAAATGAGAAAGCCAGCTCACCATGTTGTGGTAGTATTATGCCACATGACTGCTCTATTTCTTTAAAATTCAGAAGAAATATCTATTTACTAGGAAAAGGACAGGAACATCTGTCAAATGTGGAGATGTGAAGAGATGCCTCTGCTGCACGGCTACCAAGAAAAGAGGAAGCAGCGATAAAAATTATCTCGCAGTTTGTCCCTGCACACTAATTTAGAAAGTATGATGAAAGAGGAAGAAAGGCAGAGGCTCAAGGAACTACCTATTTTAAGTAAGACGGTGACAATATTGAGGACATGCCTGAAATTAAGAATGCCAGTGGAGAATTTTTCATTATAAAACCCCAGAAAACAGAACAACCCTCCCAAAACTTTAATAATCACGCTTAAATGCCCTCCCTCACCACCACTCAAAGAAAGATGCTGGTAATGGAAATGCTTATAAACCAGACAGAAAAATATTGTTTCCAAACACCATCTAACATGAACATACAACTCAGTAACTTCAAGAAGAGACACCAGGACTCAGATTTATTTCTTATGCTCTTCTACATCTGTCTAGATCATCTGAATGTGCTTCACTTGAACTTGGAATGACGTAGGGCTTTAGTGGGAAGTAACGGTTAGAAACACGGAAACATACAACAGCGTAGGTTGGGAGGTACCTCAGGAAATCATCAGGGTCCAACCACCTGCTCAAGGCAGGGCCAACCTCAAAGTCCTATCAGACTGATGAGGCTCACAGCCAGCCACGCTCTGCACAGCTCCACAAAGGGACACTCCACAACCTCTCCAGGCAACCTATACCCATGTCTGACCACCTTCATCATGGTAAGAGACTTGCTTGTATCACTTCAACTTAGTCCAAACTATCACTTCTGGATACATATGACAAATACAGAAATATGAGGCTTTCTGAAAGTATTATATCAATAACCAAGGTCTTTTTATACACTACACTTCCATAAAACTTGACATTTTTATATTATTTCCTCTCCTATTCTAATACTCAACACCAAAAGGACTAGAAATAAACTCTTACAAAATTGTTCTAGAACGCCTCTACATTCCATGAACTCTCAAACATATTCCACACACAGGATGTGCAGAGCTAATTTTGCCATTTCAGATGCAGAACAGAAATTAGATAGCTACACTGAAAAATGTAATGCTACATTAAATATCAATGTTAATTGCTAAGCGAAAAACTAGTAAAAAAAATTTGAGAAAGACAAGAGAAGGCCAGATAGCATTACTGGCAAGATTTCCTAAGATACTGAGAACTAAACAATTTTAGAGAAAAATTTCTCTGACAAGTCACATTTGAAATGTGTCAGATGGTGTCAGATAATCAATACCATTTGAGGACAAGTCAAACTATAAAAGTTAAATGTAAAGTAAGGAAAACAAAGAAAGTATTTACTTCTCTATTTGTATCAAAGACAGGAAGATATTATTTAAAATACAAACAGACACCATGAAGTCACAGATGTGACTGCCATACCAGAATCAGCTGTATTTCTTTATAGCAATGAACCATTATAGTTTATTCCAGTCTCTACGGTATTTCACTGATATTTACAAAATTTACTATTTCCTTAAGTGCTAAGCAGTGTAAATACCAAATACTTCCATTTAGACTTGTACAGCTGGAGCATTTGAGTTTTACAAAGCAATACTTACCTTTATTTAGAGAAACAGTAGAAAAAGGTAAGAACACATAGTCAGCCCTGAAATATTTAAGATGAGCTCAGCTGACTCTGGGTCTGTGGCTAAGGGTTCTATCCACACTGATAATGCAATTATATAAATGGCACTATTAATGAAAACATCTATCAAAAAAGTAAACATGCTACAGTTTTTAGCCTGCCTTGGTGAATACTTTCACTAGTCTAGAGCAATAGCCATCATAACTAACACGACCACTTTAATAATTCTATTTAAATTTATTGGATTTCAAACCACAAAAACATACAATTCTGTAAGTATATGATTATATACACCAGTGCCACCAGTTTATTCTAAAATAAGTCAAGAATTATTACATTATTTTTTAGCAGACATCTAGCATGAAGGAATCAGTAAAGAGTTAAGTTCAATTAGAAGAGAAGCATGTCTTCTCACCCATTCCTTTGAGAAGCAGCCTCATCTCGACCCTTTGAGCAACAGCCCCTGCAGTAGGCAAGGCATATCACTTAACTTTTTACCATCTTTCAGCCAAGAATTAATTGTACGCATGCGCGTAACAAATTTTAAATTTTACTGCTCTGAAAATGACAGCATTAACTCACTGAATTAAATCGTGACCTCTGCAACATGATGCAATACTACATTTGGACAACTGAATCAAAACACTACATTGCATTATCCCATACATACAGTATACTCTCCATCGTATGCAACAGGTAACTTGAAAAACAGAAACCAACCATGCTTAGAATAATCAACCCACAGGGGTTACAACATGGCTGAAACAATTATCCCAAAACCAAAACTGGAGCTGCTACGAGCAGGTTAACCCAAGGTCAGAGGGTAGGGAAGAACAAGTTTATTACATGAGTAAATATTTACCTTCGTGACAGTAAATGTGTGCTACAAACCAAATGAACCGGTGGCATAAAAAAATAAATGCTGATTTCAGCCAAAGAGGAGGAAGAGATGTGAATAAAAGACTAACTAATGAGCTAGATCTATGGTACGAAAGGTCTACTGATATCAAAGTTTTCCTTCCCCTTCCTCTTAGCCCCCCCCTTTCTGAAAAAAACATGATTAATGGAAAACTAACAGCATAAGTGATGGACACATTTTCGTTATAAAGTGCTTGTTATTTCAAGTTTGCCTTCCAAACACCTCTACCCCAAGTCTAAGACTGCAGCCACCAAGCAGCTGCGGTACACGAGGAGACTGTCAGCAGCGAGATACAGCCCAGCTTTTACAGCTGCTGCAGATCTCTGCTCCCACCACGAAATTAAACATCATTTCAAAACGACCCAGAGAATTCATGGAATTGTCAGAGTTGGAAGGGACCTCTAGAGATCATCCAGTCCAACTCCCCTGCTAAAGCATCCAGGATGGCATCCAAGCAGGTCTTGAAGATCTCCAGAGAAGGGGACTCCACGACCTCCCTGGGCAGCCTGTTCCAGGGCTCTGTCACCCTCACCATAAAGAAGTTTTTCCTTATATTTGGATGGAACTCCCCATGTTCCAGCTTGAGCCTGTTGCCCCTTTGTCCTATCGCTGGAAATGATATTTAACTATTTAACGAATTAACTGGTTAATTTTTCTCCAGTATTCATGGAGCTTAAAAAAAAAGGTAAATTAACATGCAACTAGAATTCACTTTTTTAATCCATCTGGATTATAAAGAACATACAAGAACACATACTGTTTAAGCTTTAAATATCTTTCTTTCTTACTTTGCTTTTTCTTCCTCTCACAAAACATTAAAGTCTAAGGACTGAAAAATACTGAGGTATTCTGTTCAAACATAATTAATCACACTTTTAGTTTCTAGGGAAAATTATTTATCTAAGTTTCTTACAAATCTGTATTTCCAAGTGTATTAGGAAACTGTCAAAGAGCATCCTCTACATCACAAACTAAATATTGTCCTAACAGCCCTGTGCTGCTAATGCATGGTAGGAACTACAGTGAACTACATATTAAAAACAGTGCAGTAGAAAAGTCCTACATTGTCTTTGGAACCTCAGCCAGCCATCATATATAAAACAAAAGGGCACGTACAATTCATTTCATTTTGTGGAAGAAATATTTTAAACTATGATTAAATTTTGACATGTTCAGTTCACTTTGACACGTGCTGATATTTTTTTTAATCTAATTTCCATACACTTTTCAAATTCTGTATGTTCAAGAGTAAAGAAAATATGCGATCGCATGTACTTAATTTTAAGAAGCAAAGTAGTGCAGGAAAGGTAAGTGCCCTCTGCACCCAAAAGGCTGCCTTTACCACAAACAGTAATCAACACTGAATATGCTGCTTAGCCTTGAAAGCTCATTGTTGTTACTTGACAGGCTACAAAAGCACATCCCTGTATGAAACAGCAATGATGAAGCAGAGAGGAGAGAGAGAATTTTATAAAAGTCTGATCACTAATAAAACTCTGCCATTCTTCTACCCTTTTCCTAAAGGGCAATCATTTTTGTGCTTAATGCGCAGTGAGTTTTCTATTTTTGTTCCACTACTACCCACAGAACTCACCCTTTCATCAGCACTGAATTCTTCTCCAAAGGCAGCTGGAAAGTTACATTGCAAATCAAAGGATAAAGGATCATAAAGATAAAAGGGGTAGTGAAAGATAAAAAGATGCCTAAATATTTAGATATGGGCATACAGAAATTTTTCTTCTGCATTAATAATGGCTACTGCTCAGACTCTTGCTGTTTTTTAACTCCAAAGTTACCTCAAGTCATTTTGATAGACTGGATAGGAAGAGGACACGAATTCAGGGTGTTTTATCAGACCTGTACCCTCAAAGATGTGATGGATGGTCTGTAAGATATCAAAGAACTCCCTCTCTCAAAGCAGCAAACAGTCTGAGAATCTGAGTAAAAGTGCCAGAGTCACAGTCACCTTCATGGAAGTCTTGCCAGTGAACAACTATTTCCTGAAAAATGTCTGTATGGAGACGTGGACACTGGTGTTGTGACTGTTTAGATTCACCAACTGATTTCCTCTGAATCACAAGCACTACCACGCTGAGCTCAGTCTCGTGAGCGTCACTATTTAACCCTCCTCATGTTTAACCCAGTGAGCATGGGTGCTGCCTTTTCTCCTCAAAGCAGAACATGTCACTTTCTATGACACAGGAGAAACAGCTCTACAGGATACAGGAGTTGTACAGTATTTCTTGTCAAAGCAGCCACCTCACCTAAACGAGGTCTTTAAAGAAGATGGAGGTATGGGATTAAAGGCCAGCTAGAAGCAAATGGTACATAATAATCTTCAGCTACAGCATCAAGAACACAGGCACGTGATACAATGCTCAGCTATGCACAATGGAATGAAGCTGGTCTGTTCCCCATTAGAGGTCTAAGCAAAAAGAAAAAGATGGCACAAAAGAGCACGGATTTTAAGATCAAGCCACATCTCCAGGAATTAACAACGAGGCCGAGATGAAGGAGGCAGTCCCATGTCTCATCACAGACTCTTCAGAATGCACCTACCCCTCCTCTCCTGACAGATGTCTTTTATTAGAGAAAGAAGAAAAGCAGCGACAGTGAAAATCCTCCCAGCCTCCACACAGTTCTGCATAACAGGCTATAACATTTTTCTCTCCAGCAAGAGGGAAAAAGCATCAGGGTAAAATACTATGGTACACCCCAAGAGACCGGGAACGTGCCATATGCTGGCACTCGGGTAGAAGACACTGACCATAAAGAGTATCAGGATAAAGACTGCAATTCAGTTAAGATCCAGATTCTCCTGCACTTAAAGTACTAGTGCCAAACCTAGGTGAAACAGGATGCAGAGAAGCTGGCTGCACTCTGCTTAAAAATCCTGGTGAACATGGAAAAGATTGTGACTTTGCGACACCTGACTCTGTCGCTTTGCCAAGAATGGCACAGAACAGCTAAATAATGCTGGGAGAGGATCCATGGAGGGTATCATAGCCTGCTTCAAAACCTCATAGATTGGAGGGGGAGATGTTCTGTTTCATTGGGTTTTTTTTATTTAGCTTTGGGGTTTTTTTTTGAAGCATTGAAATCTATGCCCTTGTGCTGAGTTTATTATGAAAAGCTTCATCTAAAAAGTAAATATCCCTGCAATACAAGTCACTAGATGGGATGCAGCTGCACACAAGCTGAACTTTTAGTGAAGCCATCAAGACTACCAGTTGAGAAGTAAATGATTGTGGACAGGTACAGACCCTGAAGCAGCAAAGCATCCTATTGAAAGGAAATCCTATCCACTAGCATAGGAACTTTTCACCACATCTGCCTGTGTGTTGAAGAAAAAGGTGAAAGTATACCCTCTGCTGACATCCATGGAGATACAAAGTTCCTCAGTTTCAGTAACAGAGAGGCTCTGCTCTGTGAACATTTGTGTGGACAAGCACAGACAGAACTACTGTACAGTAGTAAAGCCACCACGGTAGACACAAGCACCAGAACGCTGTGTGGCTGTGAGGTCCTCATTAGAGAATGCAACGTCTTACAGTTCTAAACTGTATTAACTTATGTACCATATCACCTGTCAGTAGCATAAAAATGCAAATCCAACCAACATGAAACAAATTTGGTAAGTTGTTATGTACCTTTGAACCTTTATCAGAGTATAAAACCCAAAAATCAATCCTAATCAATTCAGTTTCAGTAGCTGTTCTTTTCCTTTTTTTTTTTTTTCATTTTTCAATTACTGTTAGCAATTGGAAAGTCCCAGCTGTACCTTTTCTGCTTTCTTGTCAGAGATGTCTTGCTTTTCTAGAACTGCCATGCTTTCCTTCAGGTTCTTCACTATGTCTGCAGGAGACTTGTGGGACTTGCCAAAAGGGAATGGCATGATTGCGAGCCACAAGGTCTTCCTTCTACAGCTCCTGCTTCACCTGGAAAAGAGGAGGAAAAAAAAAAGTATGTCAAAAATAGAAACATAAGGTCAGTATAACAACACCCATGAAGACAGAGAGAGTAGCAGAGGTATACTTATGTGGAATAACCATCCTTGACAGTTGAACAAGAGCCTGTCATGATGAAGTTAGAACTCACATTAAGATCATTACCTTATGCTACACGTACATACCCTGTATGGGAACGTACCCATACAGGAACAAATTAAACAAATACAACACATATATCCAAAGCCATATACCACATGGATACCACACGTGGTCAAGACTAACAATGCTAAGTTATTCCAATGAATGCTGTCAGGCAAAATGCCTTCTTACATTAGGAGTTTTGACACACAAGTCACCGTGTCTCATTGGCACTGCAATGACTGCCCAGGTACATGCTTTTACCCACATTCACTCCATAACAAATGCAGAGCAGATGCTAAAGCCCACACCCCAGTGCAGGAGCTGAGCAGGATGCAGACATGGAAAGCAGCTTATTCCTGTATCAAAACACTTGGTATATCATGTCCTGTCTTTTTCCTATCAGTATTACTGTAACGTCATACTGAAACACAGCGTCATTCCCACTCGTTTTATGGGAAACAAAATTTGTCACCAACAACAAACATGAATAAGGCACTTGAAAAGATTAAAACCCAACATCCGATATGTATCTTTTCCAAAAAGATAACACTTCTCCTACAGGAGCAATCCTTCTGCCCTAAAAGTTTTTGGCTCTTGAATACAAATGCATTCACTCCTCTGTATATTTACATACATCTGCTTTTATGCACAAATACATTTACTTCTGTGTATAAAATAGAAAACTATTATTAGTATAAATGAGTATACAAAAGCTTTTGTTACTAAATACATACACCCCCATTTAAATAATAAAAACTTCTTACAAGTGAACTCCAAAAAGCATACTTCTAGAACTCTAATCTAGACAGAAAAGAACAGGAAATCCTGCATTAAAAATGCTGACAGTACTACTTCTGCTAGACACAAAAGACAGCCAAAGCTGACAGAGCAGAGATTACACTGGCATTACAAAGAAGGGATACTACCCCAAAAGTCAGTAATTTTTATCTGCATACAATGTCCATGAAGTTAATAACTAGTCAACTATATACAGCACATTAAAGTTTCTAATCTATTACCATGCACTTTGATCCTTGATTAAAATACCAGCTCATTCACCATGAACTCCAAAACGTTAATCCTGATCTTATTCAATCATCTTTTGATCAAGGATTAAAAATACCAATTTGAGGTTATTTTTGAGTTATTTTAACATGAACAAGTTGGGCTATCCCAAGGGCAACAATTTAAAGGTGAAGAACAGAGGCACTCAGATCTTTAGCCAAGAAAATTTCCATAATTTCAAGTAACCAGCTACAGGGACCATGCCTTCACTGTTCCATACCTGCAATCACCAAAAAGCATAAGGTAGACAGTTTTTAATCGGATTACTTTCAGATTAAAGTACTGGCATGAAGATTCAAACAAGACCTAGCACCAGCCCTTTCCATTCTTTAACAGATCACTTTTCTTTTGTTCCTGTCCGTAACAAGGACTTTCTGTTATTTCCTAGTATAATAATTATCTCATTATAGTCATGTCTCATTCACAATCTGCACAAAAAAGGGGTCTGCAACCCTGAAACTGCAAACACAAGGCTCATACCGTAAAAGAGAAAAACAGACCCACAGGTTATTCCTTAGACAAGAGAATTTTATGCTTCAACTTTGTCATTTGCAGTGGAACAGAAAGATACCTTTAAGAAAAGCAAGCCTACTCATTGTTGTTTAATGGAAATGTAATGGTATTTAAAACAACGTTGAATGAAAATTACAGTATTTTTGCCCAGGATTTTTTTTCTAGAACGAGATAGGTGTGAAAATAAGTACAATTTCCCCACAACATAGATGAGACACCTTGAGCATCACAGCAGTATTTGAAATGGTCCCTTTATCTCTCCCTCTGATTACTACTCCTGCCAAATTAAAATGAGCCCTGAAAACAAAGCTGCATTCTTTCACACTTGCATATCATCACTGATAATAATAGTATTTAACAGCGACACAGCTTATTCATTCTGGAAGATGGCTATATCCGTGTAACAGAGCAGGGTTGGCTCCAAAAATTGCTAGTCTTAATTCCTTGGATTATGTGTTAAAACAGAGTAAAATCCAGTAGGAATCAAAACAGTTCTGTGAGAGAATAAAAATATTATATGGAATCACAAAATCTGGTATTGCAGCAATATACAAAGAAAAGACATCAAAACCAAGAGGATGTATCATTTCTGAGCCACAATTATGTTACTTCTAAACTAGAAGACTATATGGATAACACATATAACCAAGAAATATAGAATAATGACAAACTGTCCTCACGCTGTATCCAACGTCTAGGCTTGCAAAACTTGATTTCCCTCCAGATAGTGCTCAATTTCTTCTTTAAATTAAAAATAGTCTACTACTTTGACATAGTCATAAAACCTTCCAGGTTCTATGTAAATCTTATACACACTTATACACAGCATGTATACACATGCATACACGAGTCATACACAAGTTTTACTGCATGTACTAGCATATCTAACAGAAAATAATAAATTAATAACAGTTCATAGCATATATTTATACTAAACATTTTTTCACAATTCAGGTAAGTTCCTGTATTAATTTCTCATAAGCAATTTAGAAAAATCAAGACTGCCAGCACCAACAAGAAGGAAATCCACGTCCTTGATTATTGAAGGTGACATTTTGCTTCAAGGTATTTCATTTATTATATAAAATGGAATAAACGGGTGTTTCTGCAATTTCAACTTTATTACTGGAAGGAATGCAGTGGCACTGTCAGGAATATTATCTGGACTCTCAAGACTGAAGACCCCACCAACCCTGAAGCAAAACTAGTACTGAAGAACCTGTGCCACATCCTGTCCAAAAAAAAAAAAAAAAAAAAAAAAGAGCAGGAACACTCTTTTGTCTCTCCACAGCGTACTTTGTGCAGCAAGGAGAACACAGACAGGCTGTTCCCTTCTCAGCCCAGCAGAACTACCCCAAGCAGCGCTCTCTGCACAATAGACAATGACAACATCTGTGTGAGATCGGAAAGAACTGCAACCACCCACATCTGCAACCCGAGAAAAAAAGGAAACAACATCAAATGCCATGCTCTGTAAATAAGAACGGACCTTACAGCACGTCAAATGATAACAGGTTCACATTACTAGCACCAGGCTGCCTTGCAAATTCACAATAAGGTTTTGATTGCGGCTTAAGGAAGGGATCACAAGATTCTTCAAGAGTTAAACTGCAACAAGTACACGGAGAGCTCTGGGCTCTGCTTTGCTTTATCTTACAGTCCCAGAAACCTCATTGCTTTTATCCATTCATTAAAAGAGACCCTGAATGTTATTACACAAAACTCAGGCTTTCTTAACATGCATTTCCTTTCACCAGTATTTAACATCCCAAACCCATCAAAATTTAAGGTCCTCGGAGTACTGGTGCCACGGCTACGTTTAGAAAACTTCAATGACGTTATAAATCCAAATGGACTGTCAAACAACAGTATGGCACGCAGCCAAACACCCAGCGATTTAAGCACAACTGACACAGACCGACTGACAGACACTCAAGCACACTGGGACATTTGGGCTTTTGTGATAAAAAGAGATAGTAGCCCCACTGTTTCAGTATACAATTTCCAGCTCTGCCAATGGAGCATGCATCCGTGCAACGTGGGCTTTATGTATAAGGCTTTATATTTTTTTATTCACTGCATTGACCACACAATCAATTAATGTCCAATTTAAAACTAATGCATTCCATATACAAGATTGGTTTTTTTTAACTAAGCAGACAGCACTTAAAAGCATTTCTCTGGAGCAAAAAAATGCTGCAAGAACAAATAGAGAAGCATGGCAAACAATTCCCTCTGTTTTAATACATTTTAATTCTCTAAAGAATAAGATTCACTAGCCTGGAGTATGCTCTTGCTTATAACGCTTAACTTTTTCTTATTTGAAGAGTAAAAAAAAAAAAGTGCTATCTATAGAATAGAAATATGTGCTACAGTTTACAACCTAATTACTTAACGATAGAAGGAGGGTTTTTTTGTTGTAGGCAGTGTGTTTTATTTTGTTTTAAATAAAGCATATTATAAGATGCCTTCATGACTATTTTCAAGAAAAACACTGGTATAAGAAATGTCCCAATTAACACTCATGACTACAGTGACATGGGCAAAGTTACTCCACAGACAAAGGAACTCCCAGCACTGGAGTCTCAGGGATGCAGGCTTTCAAAGCAGTAAAGGTGGTAAAGAATTAGTAGCTGTATAAGCCAAGACAGAAAAGCAAACTCAGCCTTTCTGCATGATTAATGATGTACCATGAACTACCATGATGTAAAGAAGTTGTTTTTTTCTCTGCATAGAAGTATAATCCATAAATAAAGCATTAAAGGAATTCAAGCATTCATGCTATTCCACCTCAGGAGAGCAGAGGTCCACCCTTCCCAGGTGCAAAATACTACTTAAATAATGTACAAAACCCCCTAAGTTCCAAATTTTGTAAAATAACCAGGTACTATTCTATTGTAAGCTGCACAGTTTAATTGCACTACATTAACTCTTCAGCTAGACCTTGTTGCTTGTTGACACACCAAGAGTTCAAGGTGACTGCTTTTAGTAGGATCCTAAAGAGGAGAAGAGGAGGGAAAAAATGCAGCCAGTCACTTCCTGACTACAATCACACAGTAAAAATACCAAAGGAAAAAAAAATTCAAACCTAGCCAGGTGTAACATCCAGTTAATGTACACATAAGAAGAAAAGTGCTGAAAATCAAACAAAATCAACATAATTTTAACAAGACCAAATAATTTGGTAAGGTTCCACAAGAGCCAAAGGCTGTCTGCTGCTGACGGGGAAGTCCCATTCTGCTCCCAGCACTGCAATCCTTCCTGTGCTTCTACACCAGGTTCAGCTGACCCCTCCATGCCCTGATTCAAGTCACTAACCTATCCGAAAACTAACACGTGAAAGGAAAGTAAGCAAAAAAGTAGCGTAGGGAATGTAGAAAAAACATGCAGCAGGTAACTGTGAAACAGAATTAGCTCCCTCATCTCGTGATCTCACCATAGGGACAGTTCACAGTAAGGCTGGAGCTAAATCAACAGCAGGACAGAAAACAAACCCAACAAAAATAAGGGGTGGGGAATAATATATTTCTGAAAGGTTCTAAAGACAAAGCAGTACCAGGCAGTCTCAGCCCAAGAGGGGAAGGAGAAGAGGAGGCAGCTGGGGCAGGAGAAGGGAAGGGCAGGCAGAGGGAGGCTGCCAGCAGCCCCTGTCCTGAAACCCTCATCATGTGTCAATTACAACAGTGTTAATAACACATGGGAGACTGACTTAAGCAAATACAATTAAATAAGTTAATGAGGCTACAAAGTCTACCGAGATTCACAACAAAGAGTTGGGTCTATTCTGTAAACGGATTTTTAATTGCCAATGTATCAATCTCTTAACTGAAAGAACATGCTGCATCTTGCTAGAGAGGCATGTTTGTATTAAAAATATAACACAGTGAGCATGTGTTTGTCCTGATAGAACTGATTTCCTCTCAGAACCTGCTCTTTGCCTCTTGGATTAACAAGGATCATTAAGGCAATATTGAAGACAGTAATGTAAATCAGTTTTCATCAGGCCTTATTGTTACAAGCAGCTGTTAGTTCAGCCAAAATTCACTGCTGCAAAGGCAGGCTGGAGTGTTAAAACCTGAAATAGATCAAGGAATTATGCATTTTTAAAAGCACTGCCTTACTCCCAGATATCCAGAAGGAAGAGACTGACAGACAGTCCTTTGATCCATGAACCATTTTTAATGCAAGCTACCATACTCCTTGGGAAAAGAATATTCAAGTACTTCAAAGACAAAAGTAGACACCGCATTAGCTATTCAGCCCTCAGTACAAGATTATAGAATTTTTGCTGGTTATCCTGAGTGTTTAGGCATACTTGAGTTTCTGACTGTACTTCCCATGAGTGCCGTGGGGGGAGAAGAGCAGCAGGTGCCCTGCACAGGAGCGGGGCACGTGTGGCCAGCAGGAAAGCAGCCAGGGGCCACCCCGAAGCATCCAAAATACCACTGCCAGCTCGTCACTGCAAATTGTGGGCTACGTCTTCCTCAAAGGCCTCACCACTCCTCATTGCAAAAGTATAGTTGACCAAAGGCAGCATCCATCATTTCCTTCCCTGCATTACTTGAGTACTCACATTCATCATTGAAATATTCTTCCACATTTTTCAAGTGCTGATGACTACTATTTCATTCAATATGCCTGGTTCTGGATATGTGGTCTCTAGACTAGACCAAACAATTAAACTAAGATTAAACAATTTTCTAGAGCCTCAGCGCTGTAGCAATGATTTTTCCATTTTCTTTTTGATATGCTAAACAAATTGAAACATGGAAGTCTCTCATCCAAAATACATCTGAATAACATAGCTTATTAATATAACCTCACATGCAAAACCTTCCTATCACGGAGGAAATGAGGCTGGTAAAGAGCAGAAGCCACACCTCAATCTACTTCGGGGCTCCAGCATGAGCTATTTAGTATAACCATGGATTTACCTGCATAAGCATGCCATTAACAGAACAGCTATGGTTGTAAATGGTAATTACTGGCACTAGCAGTTAGCAAAATTTAAGAGTATACTCCAGCTCTGAGACATTTTTGTTATCCCCTCAATACTTCTGCACATCTTTTCAGCATCTCTTTCCAAATAACTTTAAAGCATGGATAGAGGGACTGCATCAACCATGTTATATGTACAAAGTAAGACTTTAGATATACTAAATGGCTAAAGCAATCTGTTTGGATCTGCTGTGGTACTTAGTGAGGAACATAACTTACACATGTAAGTCTTCTTGCAAGATGGGCATGTCCATCTCATACCGGGCATGTCCCACCCACCACTGACCACTCCCATCTTCCTTAAAATTCACTATTAGCTTATTCTATCGAGTCTGCAGCACACAAAAGCTTTAATCTCATTCAAAAGGAGTCTCGCAACTCTGCATCACAGAGTTGGTGTGAGCCACTTCAAGATTAAAATGGGAAAAAAATAATGCCCTATCTACGAATGGTAACTTAATTCAGAGAAAAATCAAAATCGTGAAGGAAAAAATTCTCTGCTGTAACACAGATGAGCAAGTGAACAAAAAAAAAAATCAATTCAATGGATTCAGAAAAAAAGAGAAAATTGGAAAATAAATTCCTATGTGAAAATAAAACACAATATGAGATAGCTTCTTGCTTTCTGAAAATTTCAAAGCAATTAAGTCCCCAGCAGTTCACAGCCATGCTTGTTTCTTTAGCTTTTACCAAATGCCAGCTGATTCCTTTCATTAAGCGGGCTTCTCTCTTGCCATTCAATTACTTTACTGAGCTTCTGCCTCTTCAAGAGCCTTCTTCTCCAGCAGACACCTGCACCACGCTGGGGGCAAAGAAGGGCAGCTACTGCCATTAGGGCTCAACTAGCTCACTGCAGCCTCCTAACACTACATTATATATAGTGACTTATACATTATTATATTCATCACAGTTTAATACACAGCTTTTGCAGAACTTAAGTAGAAACTCGTTTTAAACAAGGCCGCTGTTTTTTAAGGGGCTTCAGAGATCCAGCACAAGCACAAATGCTTGTTAGTATCTGAAATCCCACCTCCTTCTCCATATTCAAGGAAAGCTTATGACTCAGCTCCTTTCCCTGGTGTACTGTTCAGAGTTACCCCACCCAGTCTTTCCCCCACTAAAACTGCAATATGGTATACAGACAAGCATATAAATGCCTCACACATTCCTTGGTAAATAGATATTTTTGAAAAACAGTAATCTCAAGTTTCACCACAAAAAGTAACTACTGCCTCTAACACACTGGATGAAAAATAACTTGCTTCAAGAAAAGTTGTCAGACAATATGCCCACTTCTGTCCAGGTTGGAGCTCAAATAATTTTCTCACAACCTGGCATTACAGTCAACTCCCTTTTGGCTCAGATGCCTTTACTGCATCATCAAAAAACCCAGAATATTTGTTATATGACGAAAAACATTGCAATTACATAGCTGCCATTTTACCCACCCTTGGAAACAAAAATGCAAAGCAAAGAGTCCCCTCTGTAACTATTTCTATTCCTTGTTATATATTATTCCCATTCCTTTCCATAGGTTCTCTCTTTGTGTTAGATTTCTGATACACAACGAAGGGTTAATTTTGAGAGTGAAGAAGTGGCAAAAGGGGAGGCAGAAAGTACACTGCAGTTTAATCTCTGACTTCATTTCACATAGTGTAATGTGGTCTACAGTTAACATGCCCCAATAACTAAAGACAGCTGTATGAATATCAGAAACCGCAGAGGCAAAGGACAGGAAACCTCATTAGCACTAAACATGAGCATTTTGTTTTGACCAGAAAGCCAACGCGATGGACAGAGGAAAAATAGATTATCTAAAACATTAATTAGTTACGTAAGAAAGGAGGATGAGAGCCATAATTACTAGCACAAAATAGGAAGGGAAATGCATGTGTGCTTTTTGGGTGTTCTGTTTTGAAGAAAAGTTGAGAACAATTAAACTGCAAGAATGGTCCTGGGATTGCTCCAGGTGCAACCCCCCAAGGTAGAATTTTCTTTAGAGAGTATTCTCTCAGGACACAAAAAACTACACTCACTAAAGCCATTCTCTGGAAACACAAGTAATAAAGCTCAGGGAAAAAAAATAAAAATGGCTATATCCAAATGTAGTTTCAGTAAGAATCATGTCATAGTATTACTTTTTAAAATAATGTTTAAGAAAACCAGAATTTTCCCCATGATTTCTTTTCCTCCTTTGGACTCCAAATTCTGTGGCCTGCTAGAAACTTCTAATGTTCAACCTACATTTATCTAAGTTCAATGTATCATAGCTCTTCATCTAATTTATCCAAAGAACAACTGATCTTTATTAAACATAAGAACAAGACCATTTAAGGAATGACAACATTAAAGCATGAAGCTAATGATCCCAATGTAGCTCAGGAACACCCTAAAAACAGTGACTTAAGAACTGAAAGATGTATCAAGGAGTATCCATCTTCCCTAATTGATTACTAGCGGCCCTGCCATAAACAGAATATGATAAACTACATCAGTCTCTGCTCTGACACATTACATCTGTCAAGACTTCCCTTCGAAAATAATTTTTTGGGACTTCACAATTAAAGACTATATATGTTAATCCACTGTCCAATTCACCTCAGTCTCAACAGCCCTTTGGAAACTACCTGAGATGACATGCATCCAAGCAGAGTTTAGTGTCTCTGGGCTTACTTTTGTGCCTTAGTTTGACATAACTAGGGCAGAAACCCAAACCCAACAGGCACAGCAAGCTGCACTGCAGAAAAATGTCAGGTCACCTGAGAGGTGACTCTGTGACCACACACGACACCTCAGTTCTGCCATTTTTACCTCTATTGAGAGGCGTGACACAAGGATTAAAATGTAGATTACTCTGAGATCAACTCTCATTAATCCAAGCTGACTCTTGCTACATGAAACTGAGAGTACTTGCTACATTATTCTATGATTACGTATCTCCTCTGCAAGAGGGAGTTCCTGACAAATAACCTATGGGAGTTATGTACTGAGTCACAAAGAAATCAGAGGAGGGCAATCAATAAACGACTCACAATCATGACCCTAACATTACTGTGGAACTCTACCTTCTAGTTCATTACATCCTCATTCAGTAAAGGAAAACATTGTTCAGTTGCTGGTTTGGTGTTTTCTTTTTTTCTTTTTTCTTAAAATTATCTCTTTCCTGGTACCAGGAGCTGATGTACAGGCAATATCTGAGCTGATCCATTTGACAAATTTGCTTTCTGTAGAACTATTTTTTGCCATGGTCCCTAGCACTTAAAACACACTTTGGATGACAATACGAAGAGTTTACTGACACAGTTCTGTGTCAGCTCTCACCAGTGCAGATGTAGCTTAGATTAGTAAAAACCACAATCCCTGACCATGGTAACTGCAACTGTGCTAGGGCTTTCCTGGTTAGGTACCTTTATAAACAGTGTTCTTTGGTTCACCCTGCTAATCAGCATCGGTACCACCATAAATCACATGGCTGATTTTCCCAAGCCAGCTATGTGGAGGTATCTTTCAGTATGGAACTTTCACCCAGCTTATCCTCAAATGAAAATCCCTGCTTCCTCTTAGGCACACTGTACCAAGGACAACGTGGCAGATGGAAAAACAGCACCGAGATCGGCAAAATCAGAGGGAAGCCAAGAAGAACTGCTCTTTTTCCCTAAATACTCAGGATAAGCATTAGATTCACAGGCACCACTTGAAACAGCGGAATTTCAAGACAAATTATAGGCTAGAAGACATCTGTGATACTCAGGTGTACATTTCATTGCTACCAAGATGTCAGTGTATTTTTAAGAAATGAACTTACGAGAAGCAGTTGGCTGAAGTTTAGACTGAACAAAACAGTCATGGGTTCAGGGAAGAGAAAATATATTGATAATATTATCTGTTTTCAACTAAATCTAGAACTTATTGCTGATTTGATGATCAAACTGTGTGCCATGACAATAAAAAACAAACAAGCAAACAAAACCAAATCTTAAAGGATAATTCGCTCCATTCTCCCAAGAAAAGAACCAGCCACTGTGATACAAAATTCCCAATAAATAATTGCAAGATCACAACATACCTAAAGCAGCTATAAGAACTATTTACAAAGTTCCCTCAAACCAACTCTGTTTCTCCTGCCAATTCACGTGTTTGGTCTAAATCTTCAAAGCCACTAATGGATTTGATTTCTGATATATAGACCACATCGCATCTCAACTGCCAAGACAGGTGTGTTCCTTTGGGGCAAGGCAGATCACAGAACACAGAAAGGTATATTTAAAGGCAGAGATGATGCATACCAAGGCTAGGAGAACTACACACAGCACAAACCTTCAAGAGAGATGAGGTGAGAGCCAGAACTTTTAACACCGTGCCATTGTATTTTCTTTTTGAGGCAGAGTGAAGAAAGTTCCAACCCAAACCTCAGCCCCGCTTCACACTATGAAATGCTCTGCAGCATAGGAATCAAAAAGGGAGAATTGTGTAGGTTATCCCCAAAAATGTGTCTAACCTCTTGTCATGCCAACCTAACTAAGAGTCATTCTGATGACAAGACATCAGTCCAAACATCTAAGATAAAGCAGGATGTGTCAGCATGCACACTCTGAAAAGCCAGATATTCCTGAAAAACCCACATGAAAGTTCTTTTCCCTCCTGGCAAGAGCTGAGAGCTCCAGTTACTGACATTAAATGGAAATAGAATAGATACAATGTGCCAGATGCCCACGGTGACTGGTGGACATACATGCTACATTTCATCTGGATTTCCCTTTTGCAGATACTTGAGCTATCTTTCCAGGTAGACCACACCAGACAAGCAAACTTCTCTGCTTCAATCAGAATAACAAACAGAAGAAAATAACCTTGAGACAGATGGGTTTAAGGTTGAACCAAGAGGCTTCAATCATAAGAAGTTTAACATTTAAATTTATTCCAACCAAAACTCAGAGCAAAATACCTTACACTTCCTGCTTTCTAGAACTAAGACAACCTGCCCTGAAGTTTCAAAAAGCTTTTTTGCATTTAAAAAAAAAAAAAAAAAGAGGGCATGAAGGAGGAGGAAGGAAGAATACCACAGCAGAAGGTACCTTTCCAAAACGAACACCTTCCACCTGATTTTACTTCAAAGCATCTAGCAATAGCTCTTGTAGATTCTCCAGAGCAGAACAGTCCAGAGGGTTCACAAAATGAAACTAAACCCAGCATTGTTGATACTGTCTATACAGGAGTCAGCATCTCTCCTGCAACACATCTGAAGGTCTATAAACCCAAAATATCTCAGAGCTACCTGTCTAGCGACAGCAAGTGAAAAACGAAGCTTGGAACAAGAAGTGGCTAATATCAAGCCAACTAACAGTGGAAGAACTGAAGAACCTCTGAGAGACAAGAGTTCCCTTATCTGATCTGCTAAGAAGAGTTGGACCGGAAAAAGGAACTATCGCATTGTTTCGTAAGACTGAAATAAGAGGTCCCAACTTTCCTCTAATGCAATTACTGTCTAAGACTACCAAAAGAAACTTGAACACTACCAGAAGTTATCACGCCAACAAGATCACACAACATCTCTCTAACTAGTGAAAAAAATAATTTTGAAGGACAACAGATCTTCAAGAAGGGTGACACCAAGCTCAGGTGGAAACGCTTGTGTTATAGCCAATACTTACACTCCTACATAGTGTAATATTAATTATTTCAGCTACGCCAGTATCCCGTCAACCCCTTCTCTTCTTTAAGGCTATTTGGGGAAAAAAAAATCCACCAAATTCAACCTTTAAAATTGTTATTGAAGCATCAGCTTAACAGTAGTTTTATTTAAATAAGGGATTTATTAATATTAATAAAAATTACTTTGATAGGAGTTTACAACAGTAGAATGTCATTGCTTTCTACATCACCAAGAGGCTTCAATCAAACAACAGCCCTTAAATCAAACAATCAAATAATCCAGAAATAAAAATTTGCAACTATCAAAATTCAGAGCCTTGGTAAACTCTGAAGTTGTTTGAAAGCTTTAATTATTTCAAAAGAAAATCTCTTCCCTGCTAAAAGGATTACTCCAATTACAAAGGCAAGTCAAAAGAAATCATAATTCTTAAAAACATTTTCTATATTGTTATTCCATTTTCAACAACAAAAGTAATCAACATATTAGGAAAATGCTAAATTTAACAAGGAACAGGTAAGGTTATGCTTTTAAGAACCTGGTTTAAAACTTAAGGTTTGACTGCAGCAAAGATGTACGACTGGTTATAAATTCTGTAAAATAATATGTAATGGGATCTTTGAAAAATTGTAACTGCATGCGTTTTAGTTTTAATATTTTCATAAATTTTAATCTGATCAACCATCCATTAGATACAGAAATAAATCAGAGGACTTCACAGAATTCAGAGATCTGTTAATATTTTTTTTTCACTACTAAGTCAAACAAGACTTAAATAAACAAATGTGAAAGACACTACACTTCATTGCTTTCCAAACAATCCAGGTTTCCCTTTTAGCTCCTAAAATATAGATTTTAGTTTTCCCATTCAACATAATTTTAAAATTAGTTTAGCTTGGTTAATTTAGGGACTATGAAATGCCATATTTTCTCAGTTTTGTTATAAATCTCGGAGGTATGATTTCTCACTACTGAAAGTTAAAGTACAACAGTAAATAGAAGTGACAAGTTGTAGAAATTTGTGCTGTACTTACTAAGACTTTTCAATGCTTGTAAGTAATTCTGAAAGTTTAAAATAACCCATTTAGAGAGGAAAGATTCTGTATCTCTGGCCAACAATCCTCCTCCTTATTCATTAAGGAGCTCAAGAACAGCTAATTCTGAAACACAGACTTAACATTTCTTCCTAGATTTGATAGTGTTAAGTCCTCAAGCTGTGTAAACAGAGGAGGGTGACTGCCAACGCCAGAGGGAGAGCAGAACTACCCTTCAGACCCCACACCAGCAATGCTGAGACCTTATTCAGTGCAACTACTAAGGAAGAAAAAAGCCTTGCATGGTCAGTCTCAAAGGAAAAAATGTAATCCATCTTCTGTTGGTTGTGCACTGTAAATCCACATTTATATGGCTGCTAACAATTTTTATTTATACATATGCACACCCCCTTAGGTATCCATAAGTTCCCAAATAAGAATGAAAGCTCACTAAACAGAGATAATGTCTCTTTAAGACAGAAAGTTGTATATATAGTTAGGAAGTAATAACTAAAATGTGGGGTTTTTTTTCCTTCAAGTTAAATTAATGAAGAAAACCAACATGCAATTCTTCCAGAGAATTTAAAACATTCCTAAGTTTGCTATCATGCACAAACGCCCTGAGGTTTTTGTGACTTTATTTTGGAAAATATTCCATAACCCTGAAATAAAGAAGCTCTTTTGGATCTAAGGATGTTAATCCCCTCACCACAACACAGGTTAGGATTAACCAGTCAGACTGCTCAGCTATGCCAGGACTGCCCAAATTCTCTATGAATGGATGCAGTTCCTCACAGCTCCACCCTATTACAGAGTTTAAATATTACTCAATGTCAGTTATAGATGTAAAGCAGAACTGTGTTAGTCAATACTGCCGAGTCAATATAATGCTTTTCTCAGAGATTAAATAATAACATCCAGGGCACTTCCTTCATTGTTGATCAGTATCTGTGAATTCCATCAAAAAAGACTATTTCACCCGGTTGCCAGAGCTTGTGTTTGCTTTCAGATCATATTTTAAGACAAGCTGAATTTCTCGTGTTCAAGTTGCAAGGCCCTCAAGTCCAACACCCAACACTTTGAGATTTATGGTTTTCTAATTATCTTGAATGTTTTAGTTTTCCTCAATTATACTCTTTTTAAGAGAAGCCTTCATTCATTCCACTGACAAACTATACCAGACTTGAAAAAGATTTGTTTTCCAGAAGATTTTTTCCCTACTTGATTTTGAAGTTGAAAAGCATGCAACAAGGTTGAGGATGCAAAACCAGGTTCCTCAACCAAAACTCTCAAGTACTGCATCAGACAGAAGAATACCCTGAATCCTCCTTTCTTATTAGGCAACACATAACCCAAGTGCCTACCAAGTGGTCACTATTTAAGTATCTTTTCCCTTCTGGGATCCCAAAATGAGATTCTGAGGCTAACAATTAATACCATGGCAGCAATTCAGGTGCCTAAATGACAAATGCAACTGCAAACTCACTAGAACAGCACAGCTGATCTCCAGCTGCCCCTTCAGAAAATCACAAACCTCCTACCTGGCTTGGGCAGATGCCTTGGAGCAAGCAAAATTAATACTAGATACATATGTTTAATAGAAGCCACTGCAAGAAAAGCTTTGCAAGTGTAAGCTCTCAGGTGCTAAACACACACAATATCGCACACTCAACCACAGGAGAAATTTCTCTGTGCTTAAGCAGAGTTACCTGAAAAAAAGGGCAGAGGACCACCATGCTGCTGAAGAACACTGTGAAACGTTATGTTCATCAGTATCTGTAAACCAATGAAAACCCTACAATGACCTGAATCCTTCTGTCTTTAGGAAACTGAGTTTTATGCAATAAAGCACAAGACCAAACGCTACATTATGACTAAACAAGAAAATGCAAAAGATGCCCCTTCACTGAGCCTTCCCTCGTGCGGTGCCCGAACAAAAGGTCCTGTTGAAAAAAAAAACTGAAAACAATCACATAATCCAACTTTTTGTACAAAATCACTGTAAGAAAAGTGACGCTTTGAATATTTGTGAACTTTTGAGAGATTAACTTGGCTTTCTCAACATTTTTCTCATATACAAAGCCTTTATCAGGAACTATGCCTTAACTCTTTCTGCTACACGGTATCTCTTTAAATTTCCCCATAAAGTTTCTCCATCACTACCAACCCCCAGTCAGAAGAAACTTAGGACTTGAATAGCAGGTGTTACAGGTTAGAAGAACCATCCCTTCATAAGCCATGTGGGAAAGACTTCTCAGTGCTCACCTGCATTACACTTCTGCATGTGTGAATCACTGAGGTGTCATTTATCTAGAATAAAATCCCTTTCATTTTCTTTTCTAAAAACATTACTTCTCAGTGAACCAGCTTTTCTTTTGCTTTTTCTTTGTCCAGGCAAAATGTTCAAAAAAGTAAAAATGTTATATGCTGATTAATTTTAAAAATGGCTACAATATATTAGGCAAAAATACCTTTTGACATACGTTAAAAGGAGTGATTTGCCAAAGCAGTGAAGTGCATACTTTACATGTAACAAAGTAAAATATAATGACACAAGTGAATTTTGCCTCATTTCTCCAACTGTAGCAAAAACTCTTGAAACTGCTTACCCAGAAGAACAGATCAGAGACTCCACTGCAGCAGGATGCTACCAGCACACACATCTACCACACCATATGAGATGTTACTGATAATTCAATGTCTACGGATATTTTTTAAGCAACTTCCTCAGCAGATGAGCTGGCATGGCTCTGAATGAACACTCGAGGGGAAAAAAAACCAAACAAAACAACAAAAAAGTTATCCATCCATGCCAAGCCTTCCCAGATGAGCTCTTGGCCAGGGGAGTAAAGATGAAAACAACAGTGGAAGTGGCACAGTCGGTCCTGCTGGGCAAACCCCAAAGTGGCACCAAACACAAGAGCTGGCCAGATAGATCGAGGGGCCCACCACAGCTGCCTCTTCAAAAGGCTTTCTTCGTATCTCTATGCATTAGCATGTTTTACTTCAAAAAATAAAACAATACCTTTTCAGAAAGGTATTTCTTCAGATGTCAGCAGTCTGCCTGGGCACCTCTGACAGCCAGAAAAAGATTACACCTTCTGCATTTCTGGGAACTCGTCTCAATTTTTTCATTATCTGTTTTAGCACAGATAACTTCAAAGGAGACAAGGCATCTCGCACACACAAATGACTGAACGTAAGAACTTCTCTCATAACCATGCATATTCAGCTCCCTCAAAAACTGACATATTAATTCAATTTAATTTATAGCCAAGGTCTATCTTGGCTATTTTTAAGTGTCACATTTCAAATCTTGCCCAGTTTCCAGTTAAACTTTTAGTTACATTCTTTTAGTAAGAAAAATGAAATTGTTATCAGTACAAATAGATTTTTTTTAAAAAAATACCGGATCAAAAGCAGCACACACCAATTTATCACTGACAAAGCCATTTCACTGTGAGGTACTTGAAGTTCTTGAAAATATTCAGGTATTCAAGTAGTAGATCCTAAATAACTTCATCCAAATATATTTCTGAACCTAGAAAAAACACATTGCACTAATAATACAGTTCTACACTAATTACAACTTCACAATTTTTGAACGGTCTTACTATTTTAAACCTTTTAGCAATGAATTATCTGAGTGTTTGAAGGAGAGGTAAGAATTAAGAGAGCAAACAGATCTTTAGAATGGAACTGGGTATGTTATTGGAAGCAGCAGATTTCCAACACAGAGAATGGGTGGTGAGGCACTGGAACAGGTTGCCCAGGGAAGTCATGGATGCCCCATCCCTGGAGGGGTTCAAGGCCAG